>CAUJNA010001413.1:387500-390000 GCA_963377175.1 Effrenium voratum | reverse complement strand
CGGATGCCAGCACGCCGACTGCCACACCTTTTTCCCGCAGCTGGGGTGTGTGTGTGTGTGTGTGTGTGTGTGTGTCAGTTGCCTTTTTCTGAGGGTACCCCCAAAATGGTGGTGGTTGTGCTTGTTGATTACCTTCAACACCTACCAAAACAAGGCCGAAAAACTCTGTCTCCGGCATTTGACGGATCGGTTGCTCGATCGAGTTCTCGCCGCGATCGTCTCGGCGACTGGGCGAAGTGTTTCGCGTGACTCTTTCCAGTTTCGACCCGGCGCAATATGCTCGAGTCCTTCCATTTGCTTAAGCCTTCCAGTAGTGATAGATTCCCTTTTCAACCAACAGGGAAAAAGAAAACATATTCTTAACCCAATGGACGACTGTCCGCTCGTCCTGTGCATCCCGCAAAGGCGGTCGCAAGAGTGCCGCAAAGGCACGCGCCACACCCGGCAGGCGGCGCAGGCGACAATCGACGGATTCTCCCGGTGGCACACGGCCAGGTCATCAGACGCCTTTTTTGGCCCACAGCGAAGTGGAGCTCTTGCGCAAGCGACGCAACGGAGAAGACCGTATTCAAGGCACGGGCGACTGTCTGAGCAAACCAAGCGCCAAGCTTTCAACTTTGACAAGCTCCCGCGAGAGGCGTTCGGCTACTTGGAAAATGATTTGTGGTCTTGAGCACTAGGATCTTGAAATGGATTTGGAACGAGCAACCAGCAGTCCCGTGTAACGGTGTTTAGAATCGACCGCAGATACAGGGCACGTTGACCTCTGAACAACCCAAAACAGCACAACAAGCTTGCTTGAAGCGCGCGAGTGCTCTTTTTTTAGCATGTGCACTCACGTCAGCTGAATTCTTCTCACTGCTTCAACGCGGGGTTCCGAAGCAAGCGCACGTCATAATTCTCTGAAACCGGGGTCGCAAGAGCTGCTTTTTGGACAGGACCAAGGGGATTTGGGATGGGAAAAATCCGACAAGTTGGGAGGGGCTGTTGGGAGTTCACCTTTCGGAACCTGCACCAACGTCGCCGATGCATGGGACCGTTCACTTATGCGCATGAGAGGACTGCTGCGAATGAAGGCGGGTCTCAAAAAGAGAAGCGAACTGATGTGGGAAACTGGACCTTCATCAAGATGAAAGACCTACACTCAGGACACTTCCCCAAATTGCACATGGAAACATGGGGTAGTTTTAAAGCGTTTGGGCTCACATTGGCCAGTCCCCGCATGCATTGCCTACAGCCTGCAGCAGTACGTGCACCAAAGCTTCCGTGAAGGCTGAAATGCTAGTCTGACTTCCTGAGTCGATGGCTCGACCACACGTCAATAACTTGCTTAAAACTAAACTGGTCTGCCCAAAAGTACCAAGTCCAAACACTGAAGAAGCGAGCAGCGCTTTGCATCCGCTCAGCCATTCTGGCTCACAGCTGGCCCACTGAAGTTGGCCTGGCCGACACATGGGTGTGTCCATCGGGGAAAACATCAAAGCAGGGTGTCCCATAAAAGTCAAACCAAACGAGGCGCCCTCCCGACAAATCCCCCCCCCCCAAGCCGGACCACTGTTCTTCTTTTCTCTTCTCTGGTCTGTGGCAAATTCGGACGGCCGCTCGCCCCACTGACCAAAACTGACCAGGGATATTGATGCCACATGATGCCGCAAACGCCGGGAAATAGAAAGCAGGCCAAATGGGTCACATCTGAAGGGCCCCCTCTTGGAGGGCGTTTCAGTGGGGCCGTACCTTTTTGGGGCTTGGTTCAAAGGGGGAACTAAAGGAAAACCGCAAGTTCTAGCTCAGATGTCCAGTGGCCATGGGAAACAAGGGTGTCCTGTTTTGGTTGAGTCTAAAGGAGAACCCTTCCCCAAAAAGGTGAAAAAGGGCGGAATCCACAGGGCACCACAGTTGGGGATCCTTATTTTGAGACAAATCACGTGGAAGGTGCTCCAAAGGACCTGGACATCACCGCCTTGATCCATTGCAACTTCGATCAAACATGGACGCGAACAGCGTCAGAGGGTCATTTCAGGAAAATGCCCTTTGGTCACTTTAGTCAAGAGTGAGCTCTTCACATCACCATTCGGAAATTGTCAACAACTGGTAGTTTTGATGGGTGGTGCTTCTAGGCTGGACATGTTCCTCGGCACCGAGCAGCGAGGAAGTTGCCATCTCAACCCAAAAAACCGTCAACTGAAGCTCAACGCCCCCAAGAGATAGTGGGCATCAGAATTTGGTGGGGGTTCGTGTCCAACGACTTTTAAGGTGGTCCCTTGTACTCGAAACCATGGACAGAAGGACTCGCCATCCTGACCTAAAAAACAGCCAGAGACCTTCAACTCGATGTCGCAAAGCCCGACCCTTCTGCTTCCACTTCATTTGCGTCAAGCGTCGCTTCAAAGTTTCCGGGTATCCCAAACCCTACGCCGGGAGACAGGTCCCTAGCATGTCCTGATGTCAGTCCCGGTGACTCAAAGGAATCCATCCCCCAAGCTGAAGCCGACTTGGGATG
>CAUJNA010001413.1:142500-382500 GCA_963377175.1 Effrenium voratum | reverse complement strand
GATTCTCCAACATCTCAGAAGTCAATCCTTCGCAGACAAACAAAGCTCGGGGTTCGTGGGTCTAGTTGTGGGACCTCGCAAATAGCACCTCCCAAAAAGTGGGTTAAGGGCAGACAAGCCCACAGGCTGGAAGTCGGGTGTGCTTTTGGTTTGACTTGAACAGGTAGCAAGGGGCAGGTCTAGTCAGCCAATGTCCAACTGATACAAGTCGGTCGCTGACACTGAGAACTCTTGGTCAATGTTAAAACCTGGGGTTGGATATTTTCTTTCTGCCAAATCTACCATCACATGTCCAGTCAAGGGAGTCAATGAAAGATGGTGCCACATATTGAGCCCCCGACAAATCCATCTGAGCGCCTGTCAAAAGTTGGCTCGCTGAAACCATCTCCCTGCGCAAACAAATCAGAAGCAAGTTCGTGGGAACAATTACATCTGGGTCGTGCGTCTTTTAAGAGGGTACCCTTGTTTTTGTGGTGTTAACGCAAAATTAGAAGAATAACCGCTATGTTGGGGGGTCCACTAAAGCATTACACACCCATCCAAACCTGCGCCAAGTCCCACACTTCCAAGGTTCAACTTCGGAACCAATCTGTAAACATGAGCACGAAACGCTTGTTTTCGACCGAACGGGTTGTCACCAAAGCTACACCGATCTTGTGCAGTTCAGACCCCAACAGTCTCCAAAGCCACCATCAGAAATGCAAGCAAGCAAAAAAACAAAGCCGAGCCCCCCCCTCAGGCAGAAGAAGTGCAGGCTTTCATTTGCTTGAGGTCCTTGTTGCAGCCTTCGCTTGTCGATTGAACAACAAACACATGTTTGTCAGTCCGAACCTTTTCCGGCTAAACCCAGCCTAGTGCGACAAACAGCTTGAGTAGTTGAAGCTTACCCGCCCTGGTTCTCAAAATATACATTCGCTTGAAAACCAACAGGGCAGCAACTGGAAGACTGTAGTGGTAAGTGGACGTGTCTTCTTTTTTGGACCAGGATCTCAAGGATGCCTGGCAAACAGTGATTAACTCATTATTGTTCCTTGTGCAGAAGCAGTGATCTGCAAGTGTTCATAACAATTCCAGCACCTGCAAAACGAACCGAATCCCCAAGTAAAGGACCTCCATCCTGAGTTTTCGCTCCGGGTCGAATCGGGTTTTTCTCGCTCGAAACGGAAAACAATTTGCCGGGGCGTTTCTTTGGGTACCATTTTTTTCGTCCGCGTCCGCCCCCCCCCTCCCAAAAAGGCGAGAGCGAGGTGTTATCCCGAACCGAAGCTTTGGCTCCCGGGAGGTAAGCCCGGCTGCGAAATCTGCTCCCCTGCTGAAGGTTTAGCTTTTCGTAGTTCAATGGCAAACCCCATCAGTTGGCGAAAAGAGTTGTTCAGTCCTAAGCTCCCTTGGCGAAATGCACCTTTTGTGAATGGGGAAGCGATGCGGCGCAGGGTTGCGAACTCCATTTGGCACCACCTAAGAACCCTGATGCGCCTCTGAATACCAACAGGGATCCTTACATGAAACACCCAAACATTGCCTTGTCGATGGTGGTTTCCCCTTATTTTGGTGCAAAAAGCCATGTTTCAAATGGGCAACATGTATCTTTTAAGGAGCCCTGCTAAATACCAACAAACGAGGGTGTCCAAAGGATTGAAAGTGGTGTGGATTTCGTCCAAGGGAGTCTGGTGGAACCACTGGGCGAAAGTGGGATCCTTGATGAGTGAAACATGGCCACATGGGCGCCCCCATCGAAATGATTGAATCAGCTTTCGAATAGTTACCGTAGGTCACCAGGCTTGGTTGAGCTCTCTTGGGGGTTGTGTACCCCATTTCGATATCGCACATATATATATATATACATGCACATGGCATGGCAACGGCCATATATATATATATATATGTGTATATATATATATATATGTATGTCTATCTATATATGTATATATATATATATATATATGTGCTACCTGTGTTTCTGGGGTATCCTTTAACATGCCACTTAGGGCACAACCATCATGGTCAAACAATTGATGCCAGTACAAGAAGCTGTCGTTTGCCAGTCCGTGAAGAGAACAACATGTTCCGAAAAGTTAAAGGGGCGGTTCGGTCGAAACGAAAAGACAGCGTGTCGAATTGCCCTCGCCGGTTGAGTCAACAAGCTCTTAACCCTGGCTGCTCTCTGCAGATGCTTTTTCTCTGCGTGCACCGTTCTACCCGCGACGTCTCTCATTCCCTCTTCTTTCGGGTTCTGCACGAGGGGTCAACAGGGTTGGGCCGACCTCCGGCAATGCGTAACTAGGTGAAACACTGGATTTCCGGAAGCTGACATTGACTGTGAACTTTATATAATGGGGACCCAAACTGGTGGAGATCCTTTCGAGGATTCATGCCCTACATTTGCGATGGTCCCCATTAAAAAATCCCAAGAAAGGAGGAAACTACACGGGTCGTATTTGCACAATAACACAACTCTTTACTTCTAGTAGTAGCTTCCCGATTCTTTTCAGAGATCCGAATCTTTCCAAAAAAAAACAACTTCCCAAACGCCCAGAAAGAGACGGCTGGTTGTTGCAAAATGGCTGGTTGAAATCAGACCAGGACGCAGACATCACCGGATGCCCCGGCAGCCTGGTGGTGGCGCCCAACCAAAAATTGCCGCTGTCGCAGGTCAAGTAAGGGACAACCCAGACCTCTCCTCAACCCCTGCTCTTTTTTCTTCCTTTTTTTTGCCCGAAAGGTCGCCGCCGCCCAACCCTCATGTCAGACGTCCATTGCCGCTGCTTTCCCAATGCATGACGGAATGCCTCTCAGCCAAGAGTTCGAAAAGAACGGTTCGTGTCGCTTCCCGTTGGGAGTCACCCCACACCTGTGTAACTAGCTGCCCTGAGTCCAGCAAAAAGGAGCGCGGTTCAAAAATTGAAGGACCCCACATGCTTCTCTGCCTTTCCATTTGCCAGGGTTGCCCAATTATAATTAAAAGGCCCCAACCCCTGCTGTGGATGCCTGAAATCCGAAATCCTGCACCACCCAAGGAACACTGGAATGATTCGATTGCCCTGTAAATGCCAACCAACAATGGTTTCCCATGGCGTGGATGGTGGTGCGACATTGAACCAAGCTGGAGGAATTGGTCAAGGGAGCTTTCAGGTCGCTTTGGAAGCAGGGTTCCACTTTTCGACCAACATATAAAAACTCAGGAATCGGGTTCTCTCGAAAGCGGGTGGTAATGATTACCACCCCTGGGGTGAAGTCTACCGTCAAACGGTGGAAGTTTGCTTGGAAGTGCGCAGGTGAAAAATGCAACTCATAGGCCTGAAAACACCTACTTGATCAAAGCACTTGGGGCTTCAGCAAAAGCTCACAGGCGAAAAACCAGAGTTTGGACGCTTTTGGCTTGGGAGACAGCCTCCTGTTCCTTAAAAGGGTTTCTGGAAAGAAGCGTATATATGGGTATGCTTTTCAAATTTTATCCACCCTTCCCAATTGAAAATGTGTATATAGCCATATCATGGATGTTTCCAAAACTAGCGGCCCCCCTTTTGTTTTGCTTTAAAGGCACGCCAAAAGGACACCAACCCTCTTTCTAAACCCCCCTTCGTCTCGAATCACCCTGCCATGCTATGCCATAGGCGGAATCCCGTGTTCACAAGTGCCCCAAGCCCTAGAGACACGGGGGACCCTTCTGTTAGGATAGAATAATACGACTCGCTAAGCAAAGCATTCACATGCCGCTAAATCGCAAAAAGTTATGGTAAAGGAAGCTGGACTAAGACTACTTGCCAACAGTAAGTAATTAAAAGTTTTGTTTCATGACTGTTGCCTGCTGTACGTTCGAGGGCTCCCTTCTCTTTTGCTAATTGAGAAGTGCCCACAATCCATTGACTTCTTGTTGTACTAAAATGGTTTCAAAGGTTGTGTAGTCCTTCCTAAAACCCGTGTCCAACCCCTGCTTGATTTCATTTTCTTAGCATATTGTTTGATTTCTTGCTTCTTTGGCTCTGCTCAGTTTTAGTGCTTGGCTGCCAAAACACGGATTGCCTGTTTTGTTTGACCCCCAACCTGTGTGTTGAGCCCAACACGCGAAATGTAAAATGGGCTGCGGTCCCAAAACAGATTTTGGACACAACAGGCCCCCCCCTGCCAATCAGTCGGTGAATCTGTCTCCGGGGGTGACCTGAGGTGACCTGCAAATGGCACTTCAACGGCTTAAGGGAAAGCAGCGGTTCTGGTCCCAGAGACCTCCAGAGAAGTTGAGATGGACCAAAATATTGACCTGGAACACACAGAAACATAAGATATTTTCCGACCCTCTATATTTGAATCTACAAAAAATGAGGTCATTGTGGAGACACCAGAATCTCTGGGAAATAATCCGAACTCTGTGATTTGCCACCAGCTAATCGTCGTCTACAAAACCACGGGACTCGAGTCCCATACATGGCCCTAACTTTCAGCCAGACTGTGGATATAGACAAAATCCGTTCATTGCTTGTTGGTATTTACGTTGGGGAATCGAGGCATTTCAGGGTTTCTGAACGGTGGTGCGAAATGGACCTCGTCCATCCACTGTAGGCCCGGTTGATTATTGTTTGAGGCTTCTCAACCCGTTGAGTCCCCTGTTCTAAGACTTGTAAATTGCGAAAGCGGATCCCTTGCAAAAATGGCTGTGCCTCAAGAAAACATCGGACCCCCCCCCAAAAAAAAAGAGAGTTTTCGGTTATTCCATTTGGTTTCCCTTTAACAAAAACAACCCAAAGGGGTTCCTGTAAAAACAGACAAAATACAACCAACACAAACCCAAATGAATGTCAACAAGCTGTATCCCTCGGCACGTTTCAAGACTGTGCAACTCAGAGATGCTGCTGGTTTCGACACCCAAATATATGAACCCTGACAACAGAATTCCAAAAGAAAAAATCAAAAAACAACATTCCAGTTCAAGCGCCTAAAGTTTCCAGATTGGCACATATTTCTCTCCAGACGACTCCCTGACCGCGACTCGTCTTCCGGCTCCTTCGGGGTCAATCGGGCGCTTACCGTCGGCCGGACGTCCCGGACGTCGGACGATCGCCGGGCGAGTCAATCTGTGCACGTGCAGACCCCGTAATGTGCCAACAGCGGTCACGGCGAGTCTCAAACATCTCAAAAGTCCTCCAGTAGAGAGGTTAGAATCAGGGTACCAACTCTTTTCTGAAGTCTATTTTCGTAGGGAACCCTCCCCTACTAAAAAAGAGTAAAAGGGCACTAC
Organism: Effrenium voratum; assembly: GCA_963377175.1. NCBI lineage: Eukaryota > Dinophyceae > Suessiales > Symbiodiniaceae > Effrenium > Effrenium voratum. Next base: position 377,267 of record CAUJNA010001413.1, on the reverse strand, counting down.
TGGGGGACCTAGTCTCAAGAGTCCACCCTTCGAAGACAAAACAAAGCTCGGGGGTCGTGGGTCTAGTTGGACCTCGCAAATGGCAACTGCGAGTGCCAACATGCGGTGACCCTTGGAAGAGCAACTTACAGCACAGTAGCGACCCCCGCCCCCAAAAGAAAAACACACAACAACGACTCCCCCCCCAAACAAAAACAAACACCTCCGCGATCGGGGTTCGGACTCCGGGGCAACATGAATCATCCCAGAGGTTCGCCAGAGTCGTAACAGCTTCATCTCCACGCAGCACCCGAAACCCATGTGAGTCGCAATCAAAACTCGGTACGAAAATGGTCGACCCAGAACCACGCATGCTTCAAGAATTAAGAAGGCGGCCGCAGCTATTTACGGTTGGGATCATCCCTTACTAACCTTCATCTACCCGGGTTTTGATTGTGGCTCATGCAAGTATTATTCATTCAATCCAGACTTCTATAGGCGGTGCTTTAGTCCCATTTGAACCAGGCAGACCCACCTAAGCTTTAGCGTGTGCTCGGGTACAAGTACTTGCTTCAAAACAAGATGCAGTCATCACAACAACAGGTAAGTATTATACACCTGAGCATTGCCTTGTAAATGGTGGTTTCCCTTTATTTTGGTGTTGAAAAAGCCATGTTTCAAGTGGTTGCAAAATGTATCTTTTAAGGAGCCCTGCACAAGCAACCACCAACCAGCACCTCGAGGTCTTTGGCGCTATGGTTCATCTCTGGCCGTGCAGACGCCGCCGTGACCGCGAGCTACTCGCGAGAGGGACGAGCCTTTTCGTGTCTGGCATGTGGGGGGTCGACAAAAATCACGTAGCCCCGTTTGGACCCCGCTGCCTTTGAAAGATACCGAAAAGAGCCCTAACCCATAGAAGCTCGCGAAAAGCGGTGTGCAACAAAATATGTTTTTGTGTTCCTCAAAAAGCGCCAAGTCCTTTCTTAAGGGCCCCCCCAAAATGGCGGTGTTCCTGTATGCTTCCATTGAAGCCACAAGCGGGTACCCTCCAAAGTGAACGACCTATCTTGTCAACGGACGACCCTCCGGAGTCCCGCTAAACGACACACCCACATGGCATGCCCCCTTACGAGCCTGAAAACCGTGGAGCACACGGCCATGCCGCCCTCCGGACCGGAGCTCTTTCAGCGTAGGCCAAACCGCGTCTTGTTGATGGTCCTTCAAATCCAAGGTGAACGTGGGTGTGTGTTGTTGAGTCCAATTTATAAAGAGAAACCAAAGGGACAGCCGAAGCCATCTCTTGGGTTCCCGTGTTTCGAGCTCCCATAAAACACACACACACACACCTAGACGCATTATTCTACTGTGATCATGACTTACATACATGACGTATCCAGCTTGATTTTGACAAGCCATACCCAGATGGCACAGGTCCCATTTGGATGCGACATTCAATAGGGGACCCTTTGATGGATATCTTATAGGATGGGAGTTATGTCCACCAACCACTTTTGAGGCGGTTCCAACTCTCGAAAGTCGTTGCCATGTTGGCTCTTGAAAAAGAGGGTACCCCTTTTTGTGGACTTTAAAGGGAAACCAAAAGGAACGCCACCATTTTGAAGGGTCCCCCGAAAAATAAGACCAACCTCTAGGGGTTGATTCCCCATTTTTTTTCAGCCATCGTTCCTTTCAAAAACCAGCCATTTCCCCCAGGTGTTTGGTGGCTTTCTAGAGAGAAGGATCCCTGGAAAGAATGGTTGGAAGGTATTTTCTCGAAGGGTCCCCCCAAAAAACAACTTAGCCATGTGGTTCCAAAGGGGGTGTTCCTAATTAAAAAAGAGACACACCCAGTTCCAAAAGGTCTCTCCGAACGGATCTGGTCACAAAGACCAGCTTCGACTCGATCCCTATCCCTCGCGCGCCAACGCCGGCGGGTTTTGGTTTCAGCGCGAGCCACGGAAATCCTCCCCAGATTCTCTCGCGAGATGCCCTTGATGTGCGAATAGCCATGGATCTTGGCCCACATGCTCATATATATATATATAGATAGATAGATATACACACGCATACCAGCACCCCCCTTCAACAACTGCTTCTTTTCATGTCCACAATTTAAAATGCTTTCCAACGTGGGGGGTGAAATAGCAAGATCCAGTTTCCAGTCAAGCAAAACCTTGAAGGTGAGTGAGCGGTACATGGCCATCTGGTAAAACACAAACCCCTTTTCAGGGGTTGGACATGTCCCCTTCAGTTGCACTCAAAGCTGGTTCCGACGAAATCGCCACTGGTCCAAACAAGGGGAAAACCGCTTCCAATTGCTTTTGGTTCAATAGAAGGTGAAGGATTACCTGTGAAAAGCCCTGAACCATTTCCCGGAAACTGATGAGTGGGCCCTAACCACCTCTTCCCAAACGGAGAGTATGTGGTATCATTAACATGCATTCCCTGAGCCTGTAAACCAAACACCAGGTCCGTTTGTGCCTTGAGCGCCGCTGGAAAACACTAATGCTGTCAACAGACTCGATGAACGATCAGTCCGAAGTGGGTGGTGAATCATGGTTTATCAACCATTCATAGCTTTTGTCCCACCCTCCTGGTGCGAAGAGGATTTTGTCCATATATCATTTGTCTGAAACAACTGGGAAGCACGCAGAAGCTCGCCCATCACTACTAACTGGAACCAATACAACTGGCGCCGGATCTTTGACTGCATTTCACTTAGGCTTGCTCATGGTTACTTGTTGGTCCACATGGAACCTGAAATGGTTCTCACAGAGTAGAACGTGTCAAAGCTCGACACCGCCCTTTGGAATCGGTAGAACCGTAGTCATGAGGGCTGACCCCTTTTGGTAAGGATATGATCCCATGGGGGGTTCCTCTGATTGGGTCCTCCGGATCCATCCGAGGCTGGAATTAATGAGAATTGAGTGTTGTGAGGTTTGTCAAAACCAAATTGCTTACGACTAGAGGAATGTACTAGTAACTCTACTAGGTCTATTTTAAATGCAAATCTATGGGTATGTCTCAAAATAGGGTATGTCTCAAAATAGGGTATGTCGCAAAATAGGGTATGTCGCAAAAACGAGGGACCCAAGAAAAATGGTGGCTGTGCCTTTGGTTTCCCCTGGAACCAAGGCGAAAAGAGTACATTCAACCATAAAAAATACACAAATTTATGCAGCTGCATCGAACGCTGACCCTCAAGAGTGTTGCCGCCAGGCTCGCCGGATCGCGCGGATCTGACTTGCGAGGGAAAATCGGCTCGGCGAACCGCCCTGCGACCCCTTTCTTGCGGAAGACTTGCTGGTGCCATAGGCAGGGAATGACATAGAGTCCGGGTGTTGGGAATGAGCCCTTTGGGATAATTACCCCCAAGGAAATCAATCATAGGGAATGGGTTATAGGGGGCATTCCAACTCATTCACTGCTGAGAACCAGCAAGAAGACTACTTCGTCTTGGGCAACCCCCTATCTACCAAGATTCTTGGAGGTCCAACTGGAGATCAAGAGGCTTGGCTCCCCTCTAACCCCAAAATGGGTACCCTCAAAAAATCCGACACCCCGCATTTATCCACCCAGGAAACCTTGCACTGAGCCCCTCAATGAAAGTGCAACCAGCCCCCGTATACAGAGAGGGGGGTGTCCGCCCCACTTGCGGCTTCCTTCTGAATTCAAGAGCTACGGGCTATGTATGTTGGTGCCCAAAAATATCAGGGTCTAGTCCTACTGTGGCTGCGAAAAATCCACCTCGCACCAAAAAAGATGGGCAGAACTATATGAATCCTGGGATAGCCCACCAATAGCAACAAGCAAGCCCCCACTTCCCAACATGTTAATATTCTGATCTTGTGCCCTAAAAAGCAACGGAATAGCTTTGGTCACGCAGCAAGCGAGAGACACAGGCCAAGCCCATTTACAGCAAAGGGGGGCACATCGATGCGATACCGCCAAGGGAAATGTCTACTATGCCAAATAATTAGAATGCGGTTCTGGGGCTCTGATAAACAAAATAGGCATGATGGGAGAAAACTGTTGGTAATTTGGCGCCTTGCTCGGAAAACGTAAAGCATGATGGCTTCGGGGATCACTCAAAAGGGCATGCCTTGGCTTCAACGACAGTGGAACATTGGGGCCCTACCCAGAAAGGTTCAACAAGAACCCTCCAACCTAGTGTCTGGAAAAAAAGCAGCAACTTGGCTATCTAGGTATCTCAAGACTCCAAAACTGGATGAGGACCCTCAGGGTACTAGTACGAAGCACGCCGGAGCCACTGCTTTTTGGACAGTGCTTGAGATTTTGGATATGGGAAAAAAATCAGTTGCGGTGTGCTAGATTTTGTTTTGCATATGGCTGTGGGTCAAAGATCGGTGCCCAAAATCGAACCCTAGTAAATGGAAGACTAAAACCTGCGGTCCCCTGGTGGTTTAATTTTCATATTTAGTCTACCCGGTATAATCTAGCTTGGCATTCTCGAGATCAGAGACCCTGCAAAGGTCCGGTGCCCTAAACAAGCTGGTCGCAACATTGATTCTCGTGTCCACAGAAAGGTGGATGCTATCCTCCATGATTTTCGGAGACTTCAGGTGAGTCACAATCAAAACCTGGTATTAAAACTGTCTACCCAGAACCATGTATCGACTTCAGCAGACGGCCGCAGCTATTTCTGGTTGGGATCGTCCCTTACTAACCTTCATCTACCGGGGGTTTGATTGTGACTCAGGTAAGACCAGAGAGCAGTTGTCCAACGGGAGGGAAAACAAGCCGATCTTCCCTCTCCCCCGCAGCTTTTCAGGACGCTAGACCTCCAGTGCGAAAAAGGGAACTCTGTTTTGGCTTGGGTGTCTTTCACATATAATATGGTATTTAGATTTTCCCTTCGAAACAGCCCCAACAGGGTGGGTTGTCCCTTTGGTTTCCCTTTAAACCACAACAACCACAGGCTACGCCTCAAACACCACGGGTTCTTCTTTGGTTCCTGGGGCACTGGAGGCCTGACAGGTCCGGCGCGGTTTCCGTAAGCTTCGCATGAATTGAAATTGGTGTAGTGTTTTCCAGCTCAGCGCCGCTCCAGAGCTGACATGTTCACCGCGGGCCACCAATCATTGCGCTTCTTGTCCGGCATGCTCTCGATTGAGATGCTGGTGATGGTGTTCCTCACGAAAAAACAAAAACACGAAAAAGAACACCAGTTCAGGAATGGGGGAAAAAGAAATGGATCTACAGTTCTTATTTACCTCAACCGCCCCGACCCCCATTCGCCCCCATTGGATGTCGGCAGCAAAAGAGATGCACTCTTCTCTGGGAGGTTTGGGATGGGACGCCCCTCCAAGCCAGTTGCAACATGAAACAACTCACTGGAGGTCTCGGAGGATGCAATGGTGCAGCCTTTAATTTGGTTGCCGAAACGTCCCCCTCTGCATTTTTGTCTAAACAAACAGAAACCTTTGTTGGCGGGTTCATTGAAAACCGCTGAATAAAAAAAAAAACAAAAATCCCACCCAGCAGTCAAGTTAAGGCATCTGAAGCTCGGCTGAAGCCCACTGCTCGTGGCTCTGCTCCGGACTACCCCCCCGAAAAAAAAGAACTCAGCTGGCTGTGGGTCAAAATATGTACCCAAAATGCAATCCTGGTAAATGGAAGCATGGACTAAAACCGAAAACCGCGGTCCATATCCCGGTGGTTTAATTTTGACATATTTTGACTCATACCCAGCTGAGTTGAGTGCAAGGCTTCAGGTTCCATGAGGGTGGCTGGAAACATCGCCCCTGCAAATTCCCATGGATTGCGGTGGTTTACTTGCAATACTCAGGGCCGTTCCACCGTACCCATTGAGCCAAAACCACGGCAACCACCACCGCTCCATGGGAATTCAGGGCATCCACCGCACCTGTTCACCGAAAAACCACGGCTCACACCACGTCTTTTGGGGGGTATCCACGGTGACCAAACCGGCATACCCTGACTAAACCACGACCTTAGGGCATCCACCGTTGACCCCAAACCACCCACCGGCACACACACACACACCACGTCTTCGAAAGGCGGTTCCGTTCGCCCTCCCGCCCTCCCGCCCCGTTCGCTGCCCGAGGCGCCACTTCAGCCAGGTGAAGTTGGCGCAGCCGTTGCCCAGGAGCTCGCGCAGGATGCAGGAGTTGTCCTGCTCCTGGACCTCTGGCTCCGCTCCGCCCCGCTCCGCGTCGAATTCGCGTCGCATTCGCGTCGAAGTCGCGTCGATTTCGAGCATGCGCGCGCCCCGATGAGCATGCGCGATGAGCCGCTCGGAAGTCGGAAGCTTGCGGCGGGGATAGTGGAAGCGGAAGTTGGTTGGCCCGGAGGGTAATTAAGTGGGTTTTGGATCTTTTTGGTTTTTATTGCCACAACAATTTGGTCCAAGTCAGTTGGTCTGAAAGAAAGTCGTTAGACCTGTTTCTATTTGGCTTATATTTAGTTTACAAATTTGTTGTTTTTAAGTTTTCGGGCTTGGACACTTTTAGCCACTTCTGCAAAACTTGTTGTTTGAACTTTTGTTTATTTGCCACCAGAATGGTCCAAGCCCGAAAAGTGACGAAAGTCCGAAACGGAACTCAGGAAGTAAGAACTCGCGAGCGAAAGCGCGCGAGCGAGCGAAGGATAGATGTTTGATCGGGTGACCGAGACGAACGGAAGTGGCTCTAAAAAATTGGTTTCTGGGCTGATCTGCAGGTCTCTCCGAATAGACCCCTACTGGGTTCAATAGGCAAATGGTTCCTTTCGGATGCTACGCACATTGTCCTTTGGTCCTTGGGTAGCGATCGGAACCCGCTTCTGAAAAACTCGTGAGACATGGACCACCTGAAGTACACGTTGTTTTGATCGGGGAGTGTCCCATTTGAGAGGAAGTCCACTTCACATGGGAGAGACACCACTGGGTTCTGCGTGAAAAAGAAGGGTCGACAAATGAGTATGAAACGGAACGGACCAAAGCGGCCGGCCGGGCGGCCTTGCAAAGGGCATGCAGTTCAAGCGACATCAAAAGAGTCCAAGGCCACTGATCTACGCCCGACCAAAGATTCTGCCAACGCCATCTGGAGACACAGCCTCCCAAGCATCTGGGTCTACAAAGAGCTTCGGGCAAGGGCCCACATAAAACTCGAGTTGGCCTGCCAAACCGAGCTCATGTATACGGAAAATCCATGATTTTCAATCGGCCGAAACGAAATGGACACCAGAATTCGGTGGCTATGTCCCCCAAGTGGGGTGGTTCCCCCTTCAGGAAAAACACACACACGTCGTCGCCAGGTTTCCAAACCGGGGGATTCCCTTGAAGCCATGGGGGATCGGGTTCATCCTGCCGAAAATGATTTCTGGGCTTCCGGATGCGAAGGCGGAGGTGGACAAGTCCCTCGTAGGAACTAAACAATTCGACACATGTTTCCTCCCATCGTATATAAGTTAGGTTTAATAGTACCTTTAGATTGAGCCTGTGTCTCCAGAAATAGGTGGGTCTTCTTTGGCTTGAGACAAAAACAAAGAAGGTATCATCAGACACAATCCCATTTCGATGGAATGCCAAGCTTGGTTCATGTATTCCCCTGACACCGCGTTCCGCGTTCGTTGGCATTCCATTCGCGGTGAAAAAAAACGCGACCTCGGGCCCCGAAGTCGCGCTCAAGCCCTCGAAGGGCCCACCCCTTCTACCCATCACGATCCTCGTGGGAAAAAAGAAAGAAATATATTTTCTTCTGGATGCCGCATGATTGTCCTTGCATCCTTTGGAACCAAAAACAATACCCTCTCAAAGACACGCAAGCACACAGGCGCACAGGCACACACACACACACACGTCTTGGGACGGGCCCTCTCAGGAAAAAGAAACTCGAGTGTTTCGAGCAAAGCGAGAGCCGAGGCGCGCAAAAAAACCCGTGTGCGAGTCAACTTACCAAACCCTGATAGTGCCAAAATCGTTTGGTGTCCAATCCTTTTTGGTGCCAAAGTCCTTCTGTGTTTTTTTGGACAAAACATGCCAAATCTTATTTTTAAGGATTGAGACGGATGCCCCTCGGCCGAAACCAAACCATAATTTTCGCCGGGCTCTCCCGTAACGATATCTCGGTTGCTTTCTGCTCCCCTGTTAAAAGTTTAGCTTTTAGTCGTGTAATGGAAAACCCATTAGTTGGCAAAAAGTTAAAGTCTAATCATCCCTTGCACCAAAGTAACAAGGTGTCCAGTACCCAAACCTCTACCCCTCCGCACAAAAAAAAGGGAAATCAGTGTCGATATTGTGGTAAAAATCGGCTATTTACCAAAGATATGACCTAACATCCCTTGGCAAAAATGCAAAGAATCACTTGTGCTTGGGAATTCGGAATTCATGTCCACCAATCACCTGTGGTTGGTCCATCTCCCGTGAGGATCACCGGCCGAGGCGCACAAAAGAGCTCGCCCTTGAGCTCGTTGCCCCACTGGGTGATGAGCTTCAGCTCCGCCCCCAGGAAGTGCTCGGAGCCCTTGGAGCGGATGTACTTCCTCAGCGCTTTGCACGGCCCATGTCCCGAAGGAGGCGCTGTGGCTGTGGCTGCCTTTTGGTCGGGTCTCTGCGGCTCCAAAGGTACCAAGAATGGCACCTTGATGAATGAAACCAAAGACTAAAACAGGGATCCTGACAATGGATCCACCTGAACATTGCCTTGTAAATGGTGGTTTCCCTTTAATTATTTTGGTGGGAAAAAAAACATGTTTCAAATGGGCAACATGTATCTTTTAAGGAGCCCTGTAAACCCATGTCTCAGCTTCCGAGTTGGATCAGAAAACCTATCTAGATCAACTTGGAACCCATCTACTTTCAACCAAACTTAAGGACACACATGGTTCAAACCCTACCAATCCATCAGGTAATGGATTTGGATTTGAAGGGGTCTCTCGCTTTTGTAGAGGGTAAACCGAAATCCGCACCCTTAACCACCAAATTCCACCCATCGAAGCTGAATTTCCTTGGCCCCCTAAGGGAACCTCTTAACAGAGGCAATCAAAATGGTAGACTCCCTAACTCTTGGCTCAAAACGGGGTACGTACAAGATGTCTGAAGAGACTTTCAGTACGGGTTTGGTAAGAAAAACCCAAAGGAAACTGCCCCTTTGGTCTTTGAGAATCTGCCCAGACGATTTCTTGGTGGCTCGTCCTTTTTGGCACTTCTTTTCAGGTTGGCAAAGGGAAGCCACCAGAAAGAACAAGAGTTTTGATAAATTGTTAGGGTCCCCATTTGAGACACCCTCAACAGCCCCCTCCAGATTGTGGTGTGTGTGTTCGGATTGTGTGAGTTGCGTGCGGTTGTTGTATTTGCTTTTTGCTTTCTGGGTCTTGGCTGTGCCGTGGGCTTGTGTGTGTGCTCTTTGTTTGCAGCTTTGCCTGTGGCGTATAGATGCGGCCTTTTTGGGTTTTGCTGCCAAAGGAAACGCTGGCCGATTCACGGTGACTCCAACAAGTGGCCCGGAAGATGTGGGGGGATGTGGGGATGTCCCATGTGAGCCCCTGCTTTAGTTTGTTTGACAGAAAACCTTGCTGGAGGCATTTGGGAATACCTCCATGTTTTCATGTGTTGATGCACAAACGATCTCATCTGCAGCTCCCTCATGCGCAGCGCATCATCAATCTCACCCTCATACCCCTCCTCCTGATCACCACCATCACCACCATCACCACGATCACCGCCACCGCCACCACCGCCACCACCAGCACCACCACCACCACCACCACCACCATCACCATCACCACGATCACCATCAAAACCACAATCACCATCACCACCACCACCACCAGCAGCATCACCACCATCACCACCAGCAGCATCACCACCATCACCAGCACCATCACCACCACCATCACCATCACTATCACCACCACCACCACCACCATCACCACCATCATCACCATCACCACCACCTCCACCACCCACCACCACCACCACCACCATCACCACCACCACCACCAGCACCACCATCACCACCACCACCACCACCACCATCATCATCACCATCGTCATCATCGTCATCATCATCAGCATCATCATCATCATCATCATCATCATCATCATCATGATCATCCTCATCCTCATCCTCACCATCACCATCGCCGCGTCATCACCGTGTCGTCACCGACCTCACCTAATTTCGTCCGGCATCAATCATCCACCCTCTGGAATCTACCATCTATCATCTACCATGAATCAGCCAGATTCTACGCATAATCTATCATCCATAGTCTATTATCTATCAACATCATCTATCCTGGACGATCCCCTGCTAAAAGAAGAACTGTCAGTGGGTCAAATGGAACCCCCCAATGAATCTATATGGGGGCGGCTGGAAACCGCCCAGCATCATCAGCCATGCTGAAAACGACTCCGAAATTCCATGGCAACGGGGCGCTGAAAGGGTCTGGAAGCCAACTCTCCATCCCCTTTGTTTTTCTTTTCTGCGAGATTCAGTTTGGGTGGGTCGTCCTTTTTCAGCCTAGCGCAAAGGGTTGGTTCAAAGGACAACCACAAGGAACACTGCCAAGCATGGTGGGCGTCCGCAAAAAGACGACAATGCCCAAGCTGCTCCATCTGATCGTGAGTGGCTTGCTGTACCGTAACCTGGCGCGATTTCGCTTTGTCCGAGCCTTTTCTACAGGATCCCTGCCCCCTCCAATTTTGGTCTATTTGGGCTCTCAAAAGTGCGCCGCCCTGACAATGGGCGGCTGGCTTTGCGTTTCTCTTTTGAACCACCTCAAATTGGATACCCTCAAAAGGAGACACGCCCATATGAGTTCTTTTCCAAGGGTGGGCATTTGGGGTGTGTGGTTGGCACCCGGGCTTTTCTTTGGCTGGCCTTGAACACACACACACACACAACAAACAAACAAACAAACAAACAACAACAACCACAGACCCAGTTGCCTAAGATTGCCTGAGGCACCGGGTCTGCCACACCCATCATGGCTCATGGCGCGTTCGCTTTAAACAACTTTTCACCCCAGACCCATTGTCGTGGCCATGGACAACGGGACACCTTTTTAAGGTTTGATAAATTACTTCGGTGTGTCTGTGCCCGCGCGAAGCTGCACCTGTTCCAGGGGCTGATCCATAGCAAAAGGTCGACCAGCTTGTGGTATGGACAAATCATACACATGGTCCAAACTCCTTCTTTTTCCTTGGGTCATGGTCCCAGGAATCTCTAGAATCGCTATGGGTCTTGAGGTGGACCATCCCCGGCGAAATCTCAAGTAGAGGAACCGGCCAGTTGATTTGAGGCATGGCTCAAAAACTCCCGGGAGTTTTGCGAAAGATGGACCCCCCCGGCAAAGAGAAAAGCGGACCAAAACTCGAGCAAGGCGATGGGGGGTCACACCAAAGACATGACATCCATTTGCTGCAGTTCCCACACATGCACATATGTGCAGTAGTGAAGTCGATTCCCTTTCTAAAAAACAGGGGAAATACACACATATCCCCCCAGGGGCAAGCCAGAAAGGGTGACTTTCGCCTGCACACATACACACACACACAGACACAACGAGTCCGCCCCTTTAAGCGACGCCTCCTCCTTGTTTATCTGTTTTTTGCCCTCAGAAAAACACAGACACAACCAACGCACACGAACTCAACCCTTTTCTTACAGAACTCCGGGAGGATTCATCTTCTAGGTCCTCCAGTGGAGAGCTTAGAATAAGGGTACCAACTTTTTTATGGACGTCTATTTTCGCAGGGGATTCCCCTCCCAGCCAAAAAAGAAACCGGTGAGAAAGTTGGCACTTTGCTGGGGGACCTAGTTGCCTTTTTCCCCCTCCCAACAGGTTGGACAGTTGCCCTGCTCGGGCTTCCCCACAAGGGCCTGGCTTTAGCAACCGTTCAAACGAAAAGAGACGCGCCCTAGTTCCCATCCTCCGATTTAATTTTAAAAGGGGCCATCCTCCTCGTTCCGGGCCTGGATCACGGCCTGGCCGATCTCCGCGAGCTTCTCGGCCATGTTGGTCAGCTTGGCCCCGTCCTTGTCCAGCGAGATGAGGTCCTCGGGCACGTGGAACTCCTCCGCCAGGTTCGTGATCAAGGAGCCTTCTGGAAGGCGGCGGAAGGCGCCCGCCCGCTCCAAAGGGACGGACGGACGAGGGGACGGGGAGGGAATGTCGGGTTAAAGACTGGGCTTCCCGACACCAAATGGAAAAAAAGAAACAGGTCGGGAATTCTTGACTGTCAAGACCGAGGTACAAACCCGAAAAAAAGAAAAGACACATGTCAGACCCTAGGGTGTCAAAACCCGATGACTTGAGCAGTTTCTTTGGGGGTAGGCCTGCAGATTTCGGGGAGCTCGGGCTCCCAGGCAAGTGAACGGTACAGGGTTCTTGTTTTTTTAATCTACCTTGGGGTAGACTTAAACCCAGCGGTGTCCCTTTTGGGGGAATCAACCATCCCTGGGTTTAATTCTTCCTTGGGGTAGTCAAAAAACGGGACCGGTAAGTTGACACAACCCCAAAGTAAGTGGCGTCTCAAATGACGGCGTAGTTCGACGCCGCCAGTGCCCCAGTTGCGATGCCTTGAAGCGGCCCGCTTTGAAACTGAGTCACTGGGCAAAACTTTGGCGACTTCGATGCTAAAAAAGCTCAGAGGTTGCCAGAAGGCAAATCTTCACCTAGCCATGTGTGGCTCAAAATGAAAGAGCTGGGGCAAACCGCAGGGTTTACACTCCCTCAGACTAACGTGGAAGCTCCCAGAAGGCCTCTGTAAATGGGACCAAGTCTTCCAAAGGGGTCCCTTTTGGAGCTTCCATGGAATCGTCTGGGGGAGGGTAGTCGATTCCATTTACCAGGGTGCCGTGTTGGGGATTCCATCCTTTGAGCCACGGCCATGTGTCCAGGACAAGTGACACAAGTGACTGTCCCCTTTCAAGAATAAGGCCGACGATCGAGGAACCGGATGCTGTTGCTTCCCATGTCGACCATCTCAAGTGTCCCCAAAACGACCTGGGTGCGGGAAACAGTATTGAAGTTTGCAAATTCAACTGGAAAAGAAAAGGAGGAGTGAGAAGCATGAATTTATATAGGGCCCACCCGGGAGTTCACAGCATGGACGCCCAGAAACAACCATCGACTCATGGCCAGCCACGTGCCTGGTTGCGAAATGGGCAACGGAACCCAACCTCAATTCAAACAATAAACAACAAATCCAAATCACATCATCCCACATCAACCTCTACATGTGTCCACATGTCCCTACATCGTGAACATGTTCCAATGCTGTTTCAATCAAGTCATAAGCATCGAGGCACAAGTCAAACAACAGCAGCAAACATGGCCTCTAAACATGCCTTCACACTTTAGAGACGTGCTCTGACACATTTTCTTCAGGGTATACTTGCCCTTTATCTTCGGCTAATACTTCACTCTTACGAGGCCAATACTTGACCCTTCTCGTGGGCGAACTCTTAGCTCTTACGGGGTTTATATGGCTGTGGTTGTCAAAACCCAGGAAACCCCTGGTGACCATCAAAATAGGTGGCAAATGGATGTTCATCCACCCCAAAATGGGATCGCCATAGGTTATGCCCCGCCATATGCCTGGCCAACACTTGGCCCTTACGAGGCTAACACTTGGCTCCTACTGGCTCTTTGGGGCTGAAACTTGGCTCTTTCGCGGCTACTTGGCTCTTTCGGGGATAACACTTGACGCTTAACTTGGCTCTTGTTTCCACGCTTAGCTCTTAACTGATCTCTTGTTTTTCCCCACTTGGCTCTTAACTAAGCCCCTACTTAACTCTTAGCTCTTACGATTTTGACACTCAGCTCCAAATGTCGCACTCAACCCAAAGCATTAGCCTCAGCCTGAGCCCGCGTTCCCGTTCAGGTAAAGAATGCTGAACCTTGAAACGGTCATAGCTTAAGTTATGTGTTATAACAGTTCTGAGCCGCTAAGCCCCCCAAAGCTACGACGGCCAACTCTCCCAAACTGTACTCTTATTTTCCCCCCACTGTGCCCTTGTTTGGGGGCAAATGAGAGCACGGTGGGCCCACTGTACTCTTATTTTCCCCCAAATAAGAGCACAGTGGGGCCCCAAAGACAAGAGTACAGTGGAAACCCCCAACGCCTTGAAAGTCGTGACTGACGCCCTGTTCTCGTTTTTGATTTTGTCTTTTTCTCCTTTCGTTTTGCGGACTTTTTGAAGCAAGAACCATTCAGGGACATGTCCCTTCATAATTCTTAGGCGCAGGGATATTTCATTATCCCACCTGGATCTCGAACTTCCTGAGTGGATTGGCCAAGCAAAGTCTGAACTTGTGATTCCAGTTAAATGATCCAAACACAAAGAATAACAAAGTTGTCTGACCCATCGACCAAAAAGTAGAATGGAGGCCGCCAAAAAAAAAGGTTTGCGGTTGGAAAAAAGGGAAAAACAAACCGAACAACTGGTTTGCGGTTGGGGAAAACCAAAAAAAACGAGGTCCCCCTCCCTCCCCTGCGGCCTATGGTGTCGCTCTGCGAGGGCTGCGTGAGGATGGCCTCGTTGCGGTTCATCAGCTGCAGCCGCGGCAGCGGCGGCTGGTTCCGCATGTGGGGCGGTCGGTAGGGCGGCATCGCTCGCTTCCCACGAGATGGGAACGGGAACCCGCGCTGGGTTTCACCAAACGGAGTGGCCGGTTTTGGGAACACCTCGCGAATGTTGAGCCAAAGGCTAAGGATCAGCCTGGAAGATGCGGCTTGAGGAGGGGTGGCAAAGATAGAAGCCACCGAAATGGGGAAAGGAAAGGCTCCATCGATCATGCTTCTTCTTCTTCTTCTTCTTCTTGATCTTCTTCTGCCAGAGAACACCACACACGTGGGTGTGCATTTTCGCAGAGGACCCCCACAACGGTGGTGTTCCCTTTGATGTTCATGAAACACCACTAAAAAAGGGTGCTCGCAAAAAAAGACACACCCAGATTGGTTCGGGCAGTTTCCTGTCTCGACTTCTATCTAGGGTCGGCTTGCCAACTAGATTTTGAGCTAATGGAGAGGAGTTGGAAAGGAAGGCAAGCCAGTTCCTGCAAGGCTTGAAGAGAAACCCGGGGCACGATACCATACTGTGACAATCCCGGGTTGGCAGCGGTTCCACCATGACCTAATTCAGACGGAGCTAGGGAATAGACCCTCCCTCATGCCAGAAAGTTGGAGTAGACCACCCTGCCCGAAATATACAGTAGCACCTAGGGAACACGGGGAACTCCCCAACTTAGCGTAACCGTAATGTCATGTGGTTTTGGTTTGCCGGTGTGATTGATTTACTTGCAAACTTTAGAGCATCCACCGTGTCAAACACCCTGGGTTTTGGTATGCAGGACCCTTCCAAATGTGACCACCTTTTTCTGGCTCCGGGTTGCTTCAAGTGCGCAAAACTTCCGTTTGCGTTGTCGGCCCAAATCGATTCCCTTTAAAACCAAGAAGGGGAAAAAAACAACAACAGTCTTCTTAAGCAAATGAAAGAACAATTAGAAGGGGGGGAAAACGGGATGGCCCTTGCTTGAGGGGGGGTCCTCTTTTGCCCCTCCCGTGCCCCGACACGAGCTTTCCGCCGCTCCTCACGCCGCGCCTCACGGGTCGCCCGCAAGAAGCTCGGCCCACGGCCCAAAGAGTCGCAGGTCCTGGCCAAGGTATTTCCTTTGGGTTTCCCTTACCAAACCAAGGGTACAGAAAATATCTTGAGAAATCTGGTGTGTACCCCGCTTTGAGCCAAGAGTTAGGGACCCGTTCATATCTCAAATCAAAATTCCAAACCCCCAATTAAGGCTTGCCTGAAAGTGCCTTGGACATCTGGAAGTGAGTTCCCCTTCCTCCCAGAAGCTCACTTTCGATCGAGACTGGCCAAAAAATAAGCCGGCAAACCTTTTGTTTGCCACTAAAATGAAACCAAACCCAAAAAGTGACTAAAGTCCGAAACGGAACTCAGAAAATGAGCATGGTGGCTCTTCCTTGTGGTTTCCCTCTAAACCACCCAAACAAACTGTGGGCACCCTCAAAGACGACCCCCCCCCGCATGCTATGGCGAAATCCGCTTCTGAGCACCGTTCAGAAACGCATCGGAATGATACGATTCCCAACGTAAAAACCTACAAACCTTATCCCGAGGGGTCAATCCTCATTTAAAGAATGGTTGACCCAATTTGGATGATAGTAGCACCTGTGGGAGGGTACCTGGAGGATCAGTTTCCTCTAAAAGGGAACTTGTTGCGCTGTGTTAGTGGGGAGGGCAAAACGTGTTGTTTGTTGTGTAGAACACCCTCCCTCCAACAATGGAATTCGACAGGAGCCGTCTGGGAGGCTACTTTCGGGAACAGTACTATTCATGTACTTGATTTCTCAGACAATTTCCGATATTGAAACTCCATATATAACCCATTGCAGGTTTTAAAGGAAACATCAAACCATGAAATTTCTGTGGAATCCCCCCCCCCCGGGTTTCTGTGGATTTTGGCAAATTTCTTGGAGAATTCCTGGATTGTCGCCCAGCAACTGCAATTTGTTCAAGGGTAAGTGTCTGGAAAAGAAACATGGGGATCAAGGACAACCATGCTTCTTAATATCGGAACCCTGCGGGTTTTCGGCTGAAATGGTGAAAAGGTGGGCGTTCTCCATTTTGAGAAACCCTCGAATGGGCTCGAAGAAATGGGTTTCAGTCGGATGCTATACGTAATTGTGCCTGGGTGCAAGCGCTCGCAACCCGCAATGGGAAGCCCAAAAATTCGGTCAACAAAATGATGCAAGAGGGGAGCCACAAGGGCCATTTTCATTTTGGGAAGCCCCTCGCCGGACACAAACCTGTATATATATATATATATATATATACATCTTTTTGGAGTCCCAAGCTCGGCGAGCTCCTCATCGTCCACGGTACTCGCCACTCGCGCGCCCACCCGGAAGCACAGAAGCCTCGGGCTTCGTACGTCACGGGTCTGAACGTGCTGCTGAACATATATGCAATACGCGCTTGTGAAAATCCCGTACCCGCAGTGAACATCCCAATCCCCACTAAAATAGACTAAAATGAGTGGTGCACCTACCCCAAAATGGTACCATTGGTTTTGACCCACAGCCATATGTATTGTCTCCCGACATGAATATCAAATAATAAGCAAACCCTTCCCATGTGCACGGCCATGGTAAATACTGCTGTCCCGGAGCTAAGTAGAACTCGTGATGAACAACGGAACATTGCACCCGTTGGTTTGCGGACGGCCAGAAATCGATTTTGCGCAAAAACCCAAGTGGGCCATGGCCATCGTTGCAACTCTTTGAACTGTTTTCATTTTGGTAGCCCATGGAAGCCCGGCATGTACCCAAAATTCTGGTCTAACGATTTTCTAGAAATTGTGGGCTAAGTTCTTGGATATTTGTTCCTTTGATGGTTTTGAGGTTCCCAAACCGGATTTCGTGGAAGCCTTTGTGGACCTTGAGCCAAGGCCGACTTGGAAGGTGTGCCTTTAAGAAGTCAAAGGCTACCCCTCGCCTCAAAAACACACAGACATACCAGCACCCTGCGAGGGTGGTCCATTTGTGTGAGCCACTTTGGGTACCACCTTGGAAGGTGCTGATACAACACACACACACATACACAAATCAGACACCTTGTGCTGATTCGGAGTCGCAGTAAGTTGTTAGCCACTAGGGGCCATCGGCCAGTTTTCGGCTCATGATTTCCCATGGCTCCCGATTGCTATGGCTCTGAATCAGCATTTGCACTCACCAAGTCCCCCAAATGCGGGCTTTCCTCTCGCTTTCCCCTGAACACCAAGAAGGGCGCTCCACACACTCACTTGCCCAAAGCACCCAGAAATAAAAGGTGACCACCTTTTGGTGCCATGACTACACATGGACCAGAAACCCAAAGGTCAAAAGGTCGATCCACTTTGGGCGACTGCTCTGAACACCCCAAACTTCCTCGCGCTGGGGCGGCCGGGCCCGGGCGGCAAGTTACCCACGACCACCTCGCCGCCCCAAAAATGGCGAGTGAGCGGAGAAGGTCCAGGTTCATTATTTGTAGTCGTTCTTTTCTGAATTCTGTCCATTTTCTTGCACTCGTTAACTATATTCTCCAAAACATCTACATAGATACCAAACCCGAGTTGGGTTCTGCCCCAAAACCCGCTGTTCTTCGGTTCTGCGTTGGGAAGGCTCATGCCAGCGCCCCCGCAACCGCTGCCTTTTCGGACAGGACTTGAAATTTTGGGCATGGGAGAAGGCAGTTGGGAGGCGGTATAGACCTCGCTCTTTTGGCCCCAGCAAACCTTAAATGGCCAGGGGTTTTGGGCACTCAAGACGCCCTCCTCGGGGACGCCCAAGGTCAGACCCAACAAGCCTTGTCGTGAAGTAGGGAAAAGCGGTTGGAATTGGACCTGGTTTTTGTGGTGTGGGGATTGGTATCTGCAAGATAAGATCTGTTTTTTGGGCTGGAAAATGGCGCACAGTTGCCCAAGCGCTTTCCTCGGGCCGGATGGGCAACTCCCCTTACTGACAGAGAGGAATTGTGCCATCTGCCTTCACCCTGGTCTAAGGAATGACGCGGCTGTGTGTGAAACCTGTATACCAAAGTGCTGGACTACTGAGGTACTGACGTTGGACATGTAGTTTTTCGGACTCACAGAGTCTTAGACAGGAAAGCCAGCGAGTCTAAGTGATGAGCCTTAGCTGGCTTTCCAGGGCAAAACTATTTTGTCGCTTCCGTTTTCACTCGAACCAAATACCATGCCAATACAGGCAAGATACCATTGGCAAAACTCGAAGACCCATGCCTATTCTGTCCCCGGGCAGGGCCCTTCCAGTGTGTGTGTGTGTGTGTGGTGTGTGTGTGTGTCCTGTGTGTGTGTGTGTGCGGTGTGTGTGTCTGTGTGTGTGTGTCCCGTGTGTCGTGTGTGTCTGTGTGTGTGGGGTGTGTGTGTGTCCTGTGTCCTGTGTCCTGTGTCCTGTGTGTCGTGTGTCGTGTGTCGTGTGTGTGTGTGTGCCTGCGTGCGTGAGTGCGTGCGCGCGTGCGTGCGTGCGTGGGTGTGGGTGTGGGTGTGGGTGTGGGTGTGGGTATGGGTGTGGGTGTGGGTGTGGGTGTGGGTGTGGGTTTGTGTGTGTGTGTGTGTGTGTGTTTGTGTGTGTGTTTGTGTGCATTTGTGCGTTTGTGTGTTTGTGTGGTTGTGTGGTTGTGTGTTTGTGTGTGGTTGTGTGTTTGTGTGTGTGTGTGTTTGTGTGTGTGTGCTTGTGTGTGTGTTTGTGTGTGTGTGTGTTTGTGTGTGTGTGTTTGTGTGTGTGTGTGTGTTTGTGTGTGTGTGTGTGTGTGTGTGTTTGTGTGTTTGTGTGTTTGTGTGTTTGTGTGTTTGTGTGTTTGTGTGCGCGTGTGAGTGTGCGTGTGCGTGCGCGTGTGCGTGTGCGTGTGCGTGTGCGTGTGCGTGCGCGTGCGCGTGCGCGTGCGCGTGCGTGTGCGCGTGCGCGTGCGCGTAAGCGTAAGCGTGCGCGTGCGCGCGCGCGTGCGTGCGTGCGTGCGTCCGTGCGCGCGCGCGCGCGCGCGCGCGCGCGTGCGCGTGCGTGCGTGCGTGCGTGCGCGTGCGTGCGTGCGTGCGTGCGTGTGTGTGTGTGTGTGGGTGTGTGTGTGTGTTTGTGTGTTTGTGTGTGTGTGTGTGTTTGTGTGTGTGTGTGTGTGTTTGTGTGTGTGTGTGTTCGTTTGTGTGTGTTTGTTTGTGTGTGTGTCTGTTTGTGTGTGTTTGTGTGTCTGTTTGTGTCTGTTTGTGTGTGTTTGTGTGGTTTTTGTGTGTTTTTGCGTGTTTGTGTGTTGGTGTGTTGGTGTGTTTGTGTGCCTGTGTGCCTGTGTGCTTGTGTGCCTGTGTGCCTGTGTGCCTGTGTGCCTGTGTGCCTGTGTGCCTGTGTGCTTGTGTGCTTGTGTGCTTGTGTGCTTGTGTGCTTGTGTGTTTGTCTGTTTGTCTGTTTGTCTGTTTGTGCGTTTGTGGGTTTGTGGGTTTGTGGGTTTGTGTGTTTGTGTGTTTGTGTGTTTGTGTGCTTGTGTGCTTGTGTGCTTGTGTGCTTGTGTACTTGTGTGCTTGTGTGCTTGTGTGTTTGTGTGTTTGTCTGTTTGTCTGTTTGTGTGTTTGTGTGTTTGTGGGTTTGTGTGTTTGTGTGTTTGTGTGTTTGTGTGTTTGTGTGTTTGTCTGTGTGTGTGTTTGTGTGTGTGTGTTTGTGTTTTTGCGTGTTTGTGTGTGTGTGTGTGTTTTTGTGTGTGTTTTTGTGTGTTTGTGTGTGGTTGTGCGTGTTTGTGTGTGTGTTTGTGTGTGGTTGTGTGTGTTTGTGTGTGTGTTTGTGTGTGTTTGTGTGTGTGTGTTTGTGTGTTTGTGTGTGCTTGTGTGTGTGTGTGTTTGTGTGTGTGTGTGTGTTTGTGTGTGTGTGTTTGTGTGTGTTTGTGTGTTTGTGTGTGTGTGTGTTTGTGTGTGTGTGTGTGTGTTTGTGTGTGTGTGTGTGTTTGTGTGTGTTTGTGTGTGTTTTTGTGTGTTTTGTGTGTTTGTGTGTGTGTGTTTGTGTGTGTTTGTGTGTGTGTGTGTTTGTGTGTGTGTGTGTTTGTGTCTGTTTGTGTGTGCTTGTGTGTGTGTTTGTGTGTGTGTGTGTGTTTGTTTGGTTTTTGTGTGTTTTTGTGTGTTTGTGTGTTGGTGTGTTGGTGTGTTTGTGTGCCTGTGTGCCTGTGTGCTTGTGTGCCTGTGTGCCTGTGTGCCTGTGTGCCTGTGTGCCTGTGTGCTTGTGTGCTTGTGTGCTTGTGTGCTTGTGTGTTTGTGTGTTTGTCTGTTTGTCTGTTTGTTCGTTTGTGGGTTTGTGGGTTTGTGTGTTTGTGTGTTTGTGTGCTTGTGTGCTTGTGTGCTTGTGTGCTTGTGTGTTTGTGTGTTTGTCTGTTTGTCTGTTTGTGTGTTTGTGTGTTTGTGTGTTTGTGGGTTTGTGTGTTTGTGTGTTTGTGTGTTTGTGTGTTTGTGTGTGTGTGTGTTTGTGTTTTTGTGTTTTTGTGTGTTTGTGTGTTTGTGTGTTTGTGTGTTTCTGTGCTTTTGTGTGTTTGTGTGTGGTTGTGTGTGTGTTTGTGTGTGTTGGTGTGTGTTTGTGTGCGTGTTTGTGTGTGTGTGTGTTTGTGTGTGTTTGTGTGTTTGTGTATTTGTGTGTGTGTGTTTGTGTGTGTGTGTGTGTGTGTTTGTGTGTGTGTTTGTGTGTGTGTGTTTGTGTGTGTGTGTTTGTGTTTTTGTGTGTGTGTTTGTGTGTGTTTGTGTGTGTGTGTGTTTGTGTGTGTTGTTGTGTGTTTTGTGTGTTTTGTGTGTGTGTGTGTGTGTTTGTGTGTTTGTGTGTGTTTGTGTGTTTGTGTGTGTGTGTGTTTGTGTGTGGTTGTGTGTGTTTGTGGGTTTTTGTGTTTGTGTGTGTGTGTTTGTGTGTGTGTTTGTGTGTGTTTGTGTGTGTTTGTGTGTGTTTGTGTGTGTGTTTGTGTGTGTGTGTGTTTGTGTGTGTTTGTGTGTGTGTGTTTGTGTGTGTGTGTGTTTGTGTGTGTGTGTGTTTGTGTGTTTTGTGTGTTTTTGTGTGTTTGTGTGTTGGTGTGTTGGTGTGTTTGTGTGCCTGTGTGCCTGTGTGCTTGTGTGCCTGTGTGCCTGTGTGCCTGTGTGCCTGTGTGCTTGTGTGCTTGTGTGTTTGTGTGTTTGTGTGTTTGTGTGTGTGTGTGTGTTTGTGTGTTTGTGTGTTGGTGTGTTGGTGTGTTTGTGTGCCTGTGTGCCAGTGTGCCTGTGTGCTTGTGTGCTTGAGTGGTTGAGTGGTTGAGTGTTTGTGTGTGTTTGTGTGTTTGTGTGCTTGTGTGCTTGTGTGCTTGTGTGTGTGGTTGTGTGTGTTTGTGTGTGTGTGTGTTTGTGTGTGTTTGTGCGCGTTTGTGTGTTTGTGTGTTTGTGTGATTGTGTGTGTGTGTTTGTGTTTTTGTGTGTTTGTGTGTTTGTGTGTTTGCGTGTTTGTGTGTGTGTTTCTGTGTTTTTGTGTGTTTGTGTGTGTTTGTGCGTTTGTGTGTTTGTGTGTTTGTGTGTTTGTGTGTGTGTGTTTGTGTTTTTGTGTGTTTGTGTGTTTGTGTGTGTTTGTGTGTGTGTGTTTCTGTGTTTTTGTGTGTTTGTGTGTGGTTGTGTGTGTGCTTGTGTGTGTTTGTGTGTGTTTGTGTGTTTGTGTGTGTGTGTGTGTGTTTGTGTGTGTGTGTGTTTGTGTGTGTTTGTGTGTGTTTGTGTGTGCTTGTGTGTGTGTGTGTTTGTGTGTGTGTTTGTGTTTGTGGTTGTGTGTGTGTGCTTGTGTGTTTGTGTGTTTGTGTGTTTGTGTGTGTGTGTGTTTGCGTGTGTGTGTGTGTGTTTGTGTGTGTTTGTGTGTGTTTGTGTGTGTGCTTGTGTGTGTGTGTGTTTGTGTGTGTGTGTTTGTGTTTGTGGTTGTGTGTGTGTGCTTGTGTGTTTGTGTGGTTGTGTGTTTGTGTGTGTGTGTGTCTGTGTGTGTGTGTCTGGTAAATGACACCAATCCTTTGGAAGGGTTCCCACATTTGACACACTGCCTATTGGGCTGGGGAGTCGGGGGATACCTTAGGTCTGCGGACTCAAGAGATCAGGCCTGGTCGCTGAACAAAGTCCTCAAATGTCTGCTTTGGACCTACATTTACATAACGTGCACCAATCTTAAGATGCTCTTTGGGTGGGGTGATTGTTGAAGAGGGGTTGTGACCTGTGCAACCTGGTGGGCTACCCTTTTCGAGGTTTGCGAAACGCAATTTGGGGGTGATGTTCAATCTCGCGAAGCTCCACCCTCGTCATTCCCACAGCTTTTGCTTTGCCACTTGAGGTAAGCAGTCGGTCTTGCCGTGTCCCAAATACGGACAACCCGGCTCCCCATCTTTGCCTCTCAAAATGGTTTTTATTCTCAGTTTTGGTCGACCGCTGACTGAACAATTTAGCCTTTCATTCCTCCCAGGATTTCCGCCCTTTTCCGTGGATTCGCCGAGGTCCAACTCAAAAACCAACACGCGGCTTCAGCTTACCACCAAGATAGTCCTCCGACAAAAAAGAGAGAGGAAAAAACAGTAAGTCTAAAAACTCGGGCGCTGAGTCCAAGAACATTGCTTCCTTTGGGCGCCATTTCTCTTGTCATCGCCACATCTCTCGCGGCGCTGCCTTGTTGCTGGCGGAAACCTTGTGCCCCCGCATTTGCTTGGCCGCGCCCTGCAAAGAAAAAGACGGGTCGAACGGCCTAGATCTCAGATATCTGGGGTACATGGGGGTTGATCAATCTTCCGTTAGGGCCCCCACATGACCATGGGTAACTTTTTCCATGTGGCACCTATCATGTTTTTGGTTGTTTCCCCCAATGGTGATCCGTTGGAAAGGCCCTTTTTGATCAACCCCCACATGCTTCTCTCTGAATCTGCCTCGGTTCGTCGATCCTGACAGAAGATACCAATCCTTCGTCGATCCTGACAGAACAAAACGAGACCAAACTTCTCAGAAACGCCGCCATGGGTAGGGCTCATCCCTTGGGGCCATTCATGAAATGATCTTGGGGGTTTCATGGCACGAGATGGTAGATGCAGAAAATCTAAACTCTTTCCATATTAGATTAATAAAGGTTTTCGAGCAAAGTGCTGGCGAACGGTGTGGAGAAGGAAAAGCCTAGCCACAGCGATCCTCAAACATGTTCTTCTTCATTTGTAGAAACCACAAATAGAAGAAAAGCAGCATGAAGATGGAGCAGCAAATGCAGTGGTTGATGATCCAAACATGCATGTGACACCTACCATCGGTTCAAACACACAATACATACATGTCCATTAAACCCAAACACAGGAGCACATATTGTGCATATAATATATACATATAAACTATGTGTATATAATATATTCCACAACTCACTTCCTGAGTGGATGGTCAGACGTCCGAACTTTGTGTTTACAAACCGTATAAAGTCCAGAGACTTTATGTGACATGATCCGACTGATTCATACAATCGTGCCCAACCTTGATGTGTGTTTATCCAAACTGGATTCCTCAGGGAAAGAGCCTACTGCGGGCTTGGCCCTGTGAATGGCAAGGGGAAGCTGCCGGTTGGGCACCTAAATCAACCGGGCACTTCCTTTCACGAATCCCAATACCTGTCTCGGGCCTGCATCACTTGGGGTCAATTGATGTGAGGATTGGGTGCTTTTGGGGAAGATTTGGGGCCCATGTGGGTGTGTATTGTTAGGGGACACAAATGGTTGGCTTCCTTTTGGTGTCCCTTTCAAGCCCAACCCCAAAAAGGGTACCGCCTCAAAGAAAGAAGCAGACACCATGTCTTCCCACGAAGAGCTTCGAGCGAACAAAAAGATAGAACCAGCCTCCGGGGTTCTCCACTCCACGTTGTAGGCCACCTTCTTCTCCTGCATCGCTGAGCATTCAGATTGGGATTGATCTGCATTTGTTGCAATATCATATGCTCACTTTCTGAGTGCTGAGTGGCCAGCACAAGTCCAAACTTTTGCAGACAACTTAAAGTTCAGGAACTCGGGAAGTGAGTACGAAATTCGAAACCCTGAAATAAGAATCGGATCCCCAAGTACAGGTTGTGTACATGATTTCTGCAGATTCAATCTTTTCCCTCGGATTTGGTTCGGCACCTCTCATGCAACCTCCAAAGAGTAGCCGTTACACTGGGGCGTCCTGGAGCTTCCCCTGGCATGGGAAAACAACTTAATCCACTCAACCAGGTTGCAAGGGGCACTGGATCGGGGATGCTTTGAATGTAAACATATCTAAGACTTAGTTCAAAGTGGAGACCACATCTAAGGACAAGCCCGTGTCCCAAAAAACAAAAAGATGGAGTCTGGCGAATAAGCATCATTCACAAACGGAAACAGGAAAACGGGTCATTGCTGGTTTCCCGTTTACCCTCTACAGGAACCAGGGTTCAATTCCTCCACTTGTTTGGGGGATAGCTGATATTCTGAAGGGCTTCCACCACCCAAAGCACCCCAGGAAACACTCCAGGTGGGTGTGTTCATAGCCGCTTGGCTGCCAATGTGAGCACTCGGAGAAAGAAAAAGAAGGGATACCGTATGATACCGTGACAATGCCAAGACCGTTGGTCTTTCGTTCCAAGTCTTCGAGACAAACACTTAAGAAAGGCCAAACTATGGCGCCCAACTCAACTCTGGGTGACCCCAAAAGAAGCAATAGCAGACATGGGTGTCCGGCCTGTGTGAAACAACTGGATCACCCTCCGACTTGTCGCTAGCAACCCACGACTCTTGCAGCTCCGGTGTTCTTTCTTGATTCTTTGTCAAAGAGCATTGAAATGGGTTTCTTTGGGGTTTGGGTTGCCTTCGAAGGAGACGAAAAGGACAACCACCAGTGTTGCGGGTCCCCTATTTTCAGACCACCGAGCGCATTTCTCAGCATGCAGCACTTGGGTTTAACAGACCAGTTCGGAGAGAGCTGGTCGAGACTGTGCGGCACATGACCTAGGTCCTCCAGTAGAGAGGTTAGAATAAGGGTACCCTTTTCTTCTGCAGTCTATTTTAGTAGGGGAACGCTCCCCCCAAAAAGGGTAAAAGGGCACTACTGGGGGACCTAGCCACAGTTCAGCAGCAAAGGCTGGGCAGCTACCTACCCATCCGCATGTCCCGCATCGCCATTCCGAGGCGAATGTAAACAAATAAAAATATCACTTCTGATCGAGTGGAGCAGCCCAAAAAGTAACCAACCATGTTGTTTACCACTAAATTGGTCTTCCCAAAAAGTAAAAGTCCATGAACTCGGGAAGTAAGAAATGGACGATAACAGTTTCCTCGGCCTTCAAACGGAAAGGGGAATGGGCATGGCGATGGCTCGCAATGCTGAGCGAACTCGCGGTGCCAGAATCAGTTCGATCTAGCTAAAGTTCTTCGTACCCTTGCCCGTGATGCAAGCAATCCTCCAGCCAAACAAGAATACAAAGGTCAACCTGAAGTTTGAGAGCTTATTCAGGAGCAAATGTTCCTGGCAGCACGGGAAAGTGGTACGGTTACTTTCACGCTCATCTAGGGTTGATCTTCTTACCATGTGTTCGCCCGAGGCCACACGTGTGCTTCATCTCTCTGCCTGAACTCCGAATTCCCAACTTTTGCTTAATACCCTCCCACCGATTCACAGATTTTTCCTTTTCAAGGAACGGGGCCCGAAGGTCGAACGGTTAGGTGTGGGAAGGCAACTCAGCTGCCGGGAAGAGCGTAAACCTTAAAAGGTGCACGGCCAAGACAACGGGGCACGGCAGCTGCCGAAACCGTTGCAGCTGTGCTATTGACCAATGCCGAGGCTAAGGATTGTAAACACAGTGGCGCGTGGAAAAAAATATCTTGTCTGAGACCACCATCCTCGCCTCTGCGTGCGTGACAAGCGTGCTCAATGAATCACAGATATGCTGCGTCATCATGCACGGAAATGCCTCATCAAACATCATGAAGCCCTTGAATGTATTCTTGAGAGCAACATCAGCTCTTGAACGCAGACAGAGCACAGGGATAGACAGGCGCTGTCTCATTCTACTCAAGCCCCAGGAACGAATACACAATACAACAGAAAACAGTGAATGCATCGCTGTACCGGCCAGCCAACCAACAAACCAACCAACCAACCAACTAACCAACCAAGCAACCAAGCAACCAAGCAACCAGTCCCCTGACCGGGGCCAAGCCCCTGCTCCGGGGCTATTAAAAAAAAAAAAAGACGCCGCGCTGTTGGGAACCTACAATGAGGAGCCTTCGGCTCTTCGATTTTTGTGAGGCTCGCTCCGCGCCTGGATCCGTGCGTCATTCAGATGCTCGGTAAACTGGATGGACGCACCTACACACGGGGCAAGTGATCTTGTGCTGATTGCGCGCGCCCTGGGTGAACCAGCCCAAGATGCATTCCGAATGAAAGCCTTGGTTGCTGTTGACCCCCCTGCAAAAAGTATGTTTTATCACTTTTCGGGGGTTTAGCGGAAAACACGACTTGATTTCAACCAAAAAGTCTAAATTGATCCGTTACCAGCAGTCAAGAAGCAGTGCTTGCACACCAGCTGTCGGGCCGGCTCCCCGGGCAGGATCTCGTCCAAGCAGACTGGGCAAATGTCCTGCTCGACCTGCACCTCGGGAAGGCTGGCTTCCACATCCTCGGATGCCCAGTGGCCAGGGGAAGAACACGAGCAACCTATTGTTGGGTTGGCTGAGTTTAAAGAAGAGAAAAGGGCACCTCTTTTTGGTTGGCAGAGTTTACAGAAGAAAAAGAAGAAGAGCACCTTGTTTTTGGTTGGCTGAGCTTAATCAAAAAAAACACCTCTTTTTGGTTGGTGGAGTTTAAAGGGAACCCTTCCCCCCCCCCAAAAAAAAAAAAGATGCAGCAAAACACAAAAATAGCACCTGTTTTTGGGTTGGTTGAGTTTAAAGAAAAAGAGCACCTCCAGCACCCCCCAATGGCTGGCCAATTGCACATCGATTTTGGGCAAAACGATGTCACTTTATGTCTAAGTGACTGCAAAACCAATTTGCTAGCAAGTGTCACTCATCTGTACTTAGTGCAATTTGTGCAATGATACAAGTGACCTTCCAGGGTCCTTGGAATGGGGTTGCAGGGGAAAGGGGAGAGCGGCGAATTTGAGGTTTGGAGGGCAAGTTTGGGGTTGGGAGGGGTTCTTGAGGAGCGTGTCACGTGTCACGGCATGTCGGGGGGGGGTGGCCAATTGCCGGCACATGTACGTTGAACGGTCACTTTTTTGGGATGTGAGCGTGTCACTAGCGTGTCGCCCCCCCTCAACCGGATCCCCTCTGGTATCCTGAAGTGACGTTTCAACAATATTGACTTTGCACTGCACTTTGATGATGGCAAACAAATCTATGTGGCTACAAAACCATTTTTAAGCAAGTGCTGGTCAATTGCCGGCACTTCACCCAGGACGCCAATTACCGGCCATCGGGCGAGCCTGCCTCTTTTTGGTTGGTTGAGTAAGGAGAAGCAAGCACCCTTTTTTTGGGTTGGCTGAGTCTAAGGAAGAAAAAGAGCACCTTTTTTTGGCTGGTTGAGTTTGCAGAAGACAAAGAAGAAGAGCACCTTTTTTGGCTGGCTGGTGGAGTTTAAAGCGAACTCTTCCCCCCAAAAAAAGAAGAGGAAACCCACGGAAGAACGCCACCCACTTGGGGCAACCGGGCAGCTCGTTGGAAGGCTTTCAGGCTCTCGGCCGTGGGCTCTCGCGCGAAGCTTCTGCCGGTGAGCGCGAGCCTGAGGTCGCCCCTTCCGGTGAAGGTGTAGAAAATCTGAATGGTGAGCAGCGCCATGTAGGCCACGAGCACCACGATCATCACATAGGTGGTGTCCGAGTCCAGCCAGGGTTGCCGCGCTTCAACCTCCGCCATGGTCTCTTTTGCGGGTTTTTCTCCGTCTTGCCGGCAATGATTACCAGCACTGGAGCCGTGTGGCCGCAGAAGATGTTTCTCAACTGGACGAATCCGAAGGAACCCCTCCGGCGGCTTTGGCCCCGCGGCGGAAAACCTCTCGGCGGGGCGTTCCGGCGATTTCTGCGTTGCGTGGACTTGAATCAATGGGGAAACCTCCCAAATGCCGTCATGCATCCATGAGAGAAAAGGCAGATGTATCCCATCTGGGCACAAGCTACTACAATTCACAAATTGGACACCGGGAATCCACAAAACGTCATCAATGGGTAAGCTCAACTACATCCAGGCGAGCTTCTCATGATTTGCGCGGACCCAAGTTCTTGACATCAGACCCCCTGCAGAAAGCTGTGACAGGGGTTGCCATTCAAGTTTGATTTTGCTGGATGGGACGGTAGTTGAGCAAAACTTCCATTTGGTTAAGGACCGAGGAAAATAGATATTTCCAGTAGTGATGAATTCCTTTTAAAACCAGGAAGGGAAAAAAAACGTCTCAAGCAAATGGAGGAAAAGGGCAAAACAGGATTGCTCGACATGGGTCCAAAATGGGGACCCTGAAATTTTGAGCATCCCTCAAAAGGTTTTCTCGAGCTCACTTCCTGAGCGGATTGGCCAGAAAACGTGGGAACTGTGTCTTGACCACCAACAGTTGGGCGAAGTAACAGTCAGGTAGCATACCCAATAGGTACGGTTATGGTTGATGAACCTTTTTTTTCAACAATAGACGGCCCTGGGAAGTGGTTCATCATAAAATCTATCTAAACCAGCTAAAAAGGACACCTAACCCGAGAGCCGAGTTGGCTGATCACCTTTTTGGGCCACGAAACAGGGACCAAGAAGACTACAAGGTCAAAAGGTCGGCTTTGGGCAAGTGAGAAGGGTTTCCTGAGATTCCATTGGCCCCACCGAAAATTCCTCGGCACCCCTCCCCCCGAACAAACCCAAAGCCAACTCTAAACCTTTCCTCAACCTCCCCTAAACCTCCCCTAAACCAACCCTAAACCAACCCTAAACCAACCCCTCAACCCGTCAACCAACGCTCAACCAACCCTCAACCTACGCTCAACCAATGCTCAACCTACCCTCGACCTACCCCAAACCAATCCACCGCAACAGGGATCCTTACATTCTACACCTGAACATTGCAACTTGTAAATGGTGGTGTCCTTTGATTTTGCTGTTGAAAAAAACAACTTGTTTCAAGTGGTTGCAAAATGGAGATTTCTTTTAAGGAGCCCCGCGCAACCCTACCCCAAAACCCCCCGCCTGGTGGAGCCCAGGCCAGGTGACCTACCCGAAGTCGACCGCTCGAGAAGTCGACGTGCCGATGCGCGCCAAACCGCCCCGCACACCACGGAGTTCCAAACCGTGTCCCAGGTCGCCTCGCCCAACGGTCACACACATAGGTGTGTCCTTTTAGGTTGGAAATAGATGGGTTTCCCTGGTAGATGAGAAAACCACCAGGTAAGCCAGGAATCGCCATCTATTTTCCTAGCAAAACAACCAAAAAGGACACCTATGGTCACACATATTCCCCCGCAAGAACATGGAAGTCGTTTAGCCCAGACAACCCCCGTTTTGAAAGGACACCTCCAGGGGATTGCTTTGATTCGCGGTTTTACACGCAAACATGGAGTGCTTTTGCGGTGCCCTTTTGCTGGTGGGTTTAAAGTTTGAAAGGAACACAAATGGAAAACCACCAATTTCCATATTGTAACACGTACTCACATGGGATTTAGTTACTCCCTCTTCACGCCTTCCAAAGCAACCGTAGATAACTGGTAACTCTAACGGAGCCTCATAAGGCCTGTGTCAAGAAACGAAAACCCAAAAATTGGCGGTTTCTTTCTGGTGTCCCTTTAAACTACCCCAAAAAGGGCAACCCAGTATGATGGTAGCGCACTTGGTTGAAACGGTTGAAAGCGGGCTTTGGGGAAACCAGCGCATGCCAACTGTTTTACCAGTGGCTAGCAGTAGAGCCAGCGAAGACGGCTAGTGGAAGTTTCACAAGGAAGGATAGCCTTATTTATCTTCCTCATTCTTGTCTCTCTTTCTCTTATTCATTATCTCTTTATCTTTATCTTTCTCTTTATGACTGTTTCTCACTATCGTTATCTTGCTTTCTTTCCTCTCATGCTTATGATTTCCTTTTGCTTCTCTTTCCTTTCTTTTCTCTTTCTCTCTCTCTCTCTCTCTCTCTTATTTGTCTTTCGTTCCTTCCTGCCTGTCTGTCGGAAATTGCGTAGCATAGATCTCATATTTGTCTTTGTGACTGCGTGTATCTTTGTAGTCCCCGTTTTTCTTCCAATATGTCTATCCGTGTCTCTATCTACCTAACTTTCCTTCCACCTATGTCTCCCTATTCTCCGTTTATCTACCTATCTAATCACCTTTCTACCTATCTATCTTGCTACCCTTCCTTCCATTGTACTATCATCTAGCTACCCATATACATATTTACCCATCCATCTAGCTGTCTATCTATCCATCTAGCTATCTATCTGGCCGTTCATCCAGCTATCTATCTAGCTACAAGGGGCCACGTTATCAGCGCGCGTGAAGTCACATCATTCATCATGATGTCCATGGCAATCACACTGGCCACGCGCTTCCACAGCGTAGGTCGCTCCCCGCAAAACTAGTCCTACTGGGTAAAAGCGTGTTGCACCACTGTTCGAAAGCCAGTTGCGGACATTTGAAGATGCAAACCACATTGGCCATGCGCTTCCACAGTGTACGCCGACCTTTGCCGCACAACTGGCTGTTCGCGCGCCGCACCTAGGAAAAAGGAGGCTTTCAGCCAATATAAAGCATGGAGTTGATCGTGTCTAGCAACCAGAAGCGCAATTCTTCTATCCATCTAGACTTGGCGCTCTATCTCTTCGCACCCGCTCCGAGCCTGTTTGCACGCATGTTGTCTTGCATGCGTTCATTTTGCTCATCTTATTTTTGTGCGTTCATTTTGTTCATCTTATTTTTGTGCAACCTGCCTTATTTAAGTTTGCGTTCGTATGGAAGTTGCTTCTAAACTTCGTTTGATACTTGGCTTCTACAAAAGAATCCGCCGCCTGAACCCAGTTGTGCAATCCGTGCAAGCAACTGTCAAGTGACAGATTCCAGTGTAGGCTATGGCAACCGCAAACGAGGAACACTTAAGGGATTCGACCCGCCCCCGCCCACGGACTTTTGCCTTGAGCCAAATGTAAGGATGCAAACAGTTCAGGCTAGGAATGGAAACCTATGGCACTGCGATTCCGGGGCACATGATCACACTGTAGAGTATGGTCCAAATGACCATTTGAGTTGATGTTATTCTTCTCCCCCCTCTCTTCATGTAGATCAGCGCGATTACACTGCCAGTGGGCCTGAGCTGCCAGCCGTATGCTGGGTTCGTGCAAAATTTCTTGGTGGCAACTGTCAATGCGTCCAAAGCAGTCACAACCACTGATGTTGTTGTAGGCTGACACATCATGACGTGCGTCCTTTGCCTTGTCTGCGATTAAGGTGATCACAAGTGTTAGCAGCTAGCATGCATTCACAAGTAACCCCCCTGGTCTGATGTCCGGTGGGTGCGACACAAGCGGGCGAACACACGAAGTTATCCTCACAAGTGTCTTTTCGCACATGGTTTGGATCGCGCCTAACGGCAGCGGTTGACGATCGTTTCAAGTTCAACAAGATGCTGAGTCCGATCAAGTCCTGTGCTTTTGCGCACGGATTCAAGATGGCCTACAAGCATACAAGCCAAACCTACTGTGGTTTTTGATCCTGCTGCAGCTTGAAACCGGCCATGGAACGCCTCACGGTCTCGGGCACGGATGTGGTCATGCCGAGCAACCTGAGAGCATTTTGCCAGCCCTGCTGCTCAACTGCTTTCGTGAACACGTCTGCAATCTGGTCAACAGATGTTACATGTTTCAGGGTACGGTCCGGAGATGCAACCATGTCACACAAGGAACCTAAGTTAACCTTATGAGTGCGGGTTATGTGTCTCAACTTTTGGCTGAACCCTGAGCGTACAATCTTCTCGGTCGCCTCGTTGTCCTCGTAGATGATAGTGTGAATTTCTCTCTGAAGGACCATGCCCCACAACACTTCCATGGGAAGTGCCTCTGAGAACACACCAAAGACCATGGCAATGACCTCTGCCTCTGTTGTTGACCGAGAGACTGCTGTTTGTTTCTTGGATGCCCAGCTAAGGGGCCACACAGAGTTTGGTCCACGCAACTGCAGCCATGCGCCACTGGTTGAATGAGCGCAATCAGGGCTGCCTGAGAAGTCCGAATCTGTGTATATCTCCAGCCACAAGTCCTCCGGCGAGTCATTTGTGTACCCCACCAGAGTGTAGTCTGTGGATTGTGACACGTACGCCATGAGCCTATGCAACATGCGATCACATGCTTTACTCCACTTACTGACAAGTGTGGCAAGATGAGTGATTGCCCTTAGCACATCTGGGCGGCCTAGCCGGGCCCCCCACAGGAGTTTCATGAGAACTGCACATGCGTGTTCCTCGAGCTGGCCTTTCTCCTCCCATTCCTCTGGAAGGATTGATCCCTTTGGAAGGAATGGAGTTGGAGCTCCCTTAATGGTCTCTGCACCACTGAGTTTCAAGTACATTTCAACAGCAGATTTCATGTATTCCCTTACGTTAAAGGCAATGCCCTCTCTACCATTTACTCTGACAAGTTCGTGGTGCCTACCAAGGAACCTTCCCAAATCACCGATATCTTCGATCTCGATAACCTTCCCCAATTCTTCCCAAAAGGGGGTGTGTGAAGCGATGCTTCCTGAGAGCAGCAAATCATCAACATAAACAGTCAACAAGAGGTTTCGTTCCTTGAAGAAACATGTTGAAGGATGCCCATCCACAGGCTGGCCCCCTAGCTTCATGACGGCCCGTTTGAGATATCGAGCCCAGTGTGCGCCCGACTCCGGATGCCCGTAAAGGCTTTTGCGTAGCCTTATCAATGGCTTCTTGTACTTACCTTTCCAAGATTCCGGCCATAATTGCCAAGGCAAACGCACCCATGTTTCATGCAAACTTCCTAACGGAGCTTGTACATATGCTTTCACAACGTCGGCGCTAGTCGTAGGCTGTGATAGTAGCCGGGGATGCTGACAGACTCTGATATATGGCGAGAGTGCCATTCTGGTCTTTAGCATTGTCTCCTCTGTACACTATCCTCCCTTTTAGCTGATGATACTCTTTTGGCAGCTCATCGTATTTACGACTGCATATGGACATTATGTCTGCGATATGCACAGTTTTGCCGGCTAGCTTGGCATTGTGCACGATGTTCTCATGCTCATCGACCGAGTCGAGATCCCACGTGTCTTTGCCGGTTAAGCCGTCAAATTCCTCCCTGACTTTTGCCACGGCTTTAGGATCTTTTATCCATTCCTTTCTATCTAGCAATTTTGTTACGAGTGCATACAAGTCCAACTCAAGTGAGTCCTTGTCACAAGATGGATCCTGCGTCGCAATCGCAGCAGTCTTGCTGGAAGATGCCTCCGCTGAAGGCGGAATGTATCCTGGATCCCCTGGCCCTTCAGATCTGGGATCGTAGCCAGGATCACCTTCCTTGATCCGAGGCTTTGGCGTGGATGGCGCAGGAACAAATCCTGGCGTTGGTGGCACAGGCACAGGAGTTTCTGGCACAGGTGCGTCTGATGACGCCTCCGGTTTGGTCTCCGCCGGCGAGCTCTTGGGATATAGCTTATCAAAGCGATCCCTGCACTCTTGTGAGTGGCGAGTGGCGCCATTGTCACAACCTGAGCAACCTTTGGTAAATCCATGCTCTATAAGCCTACCGAAAGTGATGTACGAGTGTCTGGCTTTTCCCCCATCCTTTCCTGAGTACGGTACCGCATCAATGGCAACTTCATACGGAAGTACCCCCCTTTCGAGTGATCTGTCAAACTCCGCTTTCCTAAGCTCATGCATGTGATCAGTAACATCAAGAAGGGATTTTTGTGCAGCACGTTGTAATTTCAATGTATTCAACAGGTGGAAAGTAAACTTCTTTCTGATGCACATCCTTTGGAACCCAATACTTATGAGACAGTTGCCTAAGAGCTTCGTAGTCTAGAACTTGCACTACGTCCCTATGTCTAAGGCCTGGCTCCATCTTCCATCCCGCAAAGATGGCAGGGCGTGTGGTTGGCGCTGCCATGCCATCACTGCTCTTAGCATGATAAAAGACAAGTGCCCCCAAGGGGTAGAGGGTTCCATTGAAGGGTTTCCCCGTGGCAACCTCCCATTTACTCTTGCCCTTCTTGGCTTCCTCCGCAGGCCCACCTACCTCATGGGGGTAGATGGGAGCATTTTCACAAAACGACCGAACTTTTGCCGTGTATGCCAGAGACACTGGCCACAGCTTTCTCCAGAACCCGGCCTGCAAGTGAGATGGTCTACAAGCCTCCTTCAGGGAGCGGATGTCCCTCTCACACGATGCATTGTGCGGCCAAGCCCTTGTCAACGATGGATCAACAGTCCAACACAAGCGGTGCGCGGCATTTCTGAGCTCACCGCCAGTGTCTGATTTGAACACCGTGTCTGTGGCTCCGTTCAAAGCAGCTCCTGCAAAGTGTTTCATTGGCAAGTAATTGGATTCTTCTGAGCGGTCTAATTGTGGGTATGCTGTGGACACACCTGAGTAATGGTCCCTTATTAGAAGCGCATTTTGCTCGCCTCCCATCCCTGCATGTTCCGCAGAAACAATAATGTTGTCTGCTTGTATGAGTCTGCCAAAGGATTCTGGGTGCTTGTACTCTGCTGGTTCATCATCGCCTGGGCGATGCGAATGTTTGTACTTGTTTAGCATCCTACCTCTCAAGCAGCGCTCACATTGGTTGTTTTTCTTAGCGTGTAGCGGCTGATGCGCGAAGCTTCGCGCTTCTCTTCTGAGTCTCATGGTAGACTCCTCCGGTGGCATCTCTGGTTCAGAATCGGCGTCGGACGCAGCGGCCAATGCTGGTGCGAGTACTTCACGCTCGCGGTGCGATTGTGGCATCACCTCAACAACCGGCATTGCTGGCACATGGCCCGATACCTTTTCAGGGTACCATGCCAAGCATATCAGCTCACACATTGGGAATGGATACCTTGCAGTCTTACGTGTAGCTTGGCCCTCAATAGTGGCAAGTTTGAAACCCTTTGGATGGCTGCAGTGCTTAGATTTCAGGGCCTTGGCGAGGCGAGGGCATGTGGTAACCACCCTCCATCGCTTCAAGTGCGGCAGTCCTTTTGCGTCCACGCAACCAACTGCACAACCATCGAAATCGCAACTGAACATGTTCAGGTCTCGAACAAGGCGTTGCAGCTCGCGCAATTGCCATCCTGTGGCATTTCTAGGCCACTCAAAGGCAATCCGACCCTCCTGTTCATGCACTTTCCTAGCTAGTTTGCAATAGTTCCCTACCAGCTTCTTGGAGATACTACGTGTATTCTTGAGGCGTCTGATGTATGCCTTACCGTACCTATGGGCACATAGATGTTGGTATTGAGACCATGGACTGCATGGCAGGCTTCCCCACAAGTCAAGACTTTCCCCTGAAGATAGCATTCCGTCTAAGGTTTCCAAGCTTGATACATCAAGGCCATTCAAGTGCTTTTCCGTGCAACGGACCACCGGAATGTTGTATGACATGGCTGTGTTACCCAAGGATGAATCCTCAAAAGTGCAGAACTCGACAAGTTTTCCTTCCTTCATGGGAACCGCGGCAACAGATTCAGGGTTCTTTTCCTGCTGAAGGAATTCCTGGAGTTCCCCAAAAATCTGAGCCACCACTTTGTCAATTCTCTTCATCTGTTCTTCTGTCGCCGTCCCGGCAACAGACCGGCACTCCATGATGGCGGCTTTCGCATGTTCGGACACTGCGTCGGCCCCCCTTGGAATAGGTTTGTCTTCATGACTCCCCACAAGGCACGAACGGCGTGTGCAATACCTTGAAGAGTGTCTGTCCGGTCCACTTAGAATGGAGTGGCACACTATTGAGCTTGGGACTCTTGTAGTCCTGGTGAGTGATCGTTTGCGTCTCCCCGTTCGAGAAATTCGCAATGGTGATCCTCTTGTGCGAGATGCATGACGGGTCAACAGGACACCCTTTCACCCCGTTCGGAGTAAACAAGCCCCGCCTCGCCTTGTTGTGAATCCGGATCAATGTCATCTGACCCTCATCGAACAACCACGCATCTGGCAAATTTTGTTGCTTTGGCCGCTCGTGCTTGCTCTCGTCTTGCTCTGCAGAACCGTCCGGTTCATGAGTGTGACCAAAATGGTCATTGCAAGGCAGATGCTGCATGTCAGCCCTTTTGTCCGGCTGCAATGTAAACGAGTCCCCTTTTGACACGCCTGCCGTGGCGTTCTGAGACAAGTTGTCATTGCTTGTAGGTGCACTTTCCTGTGACCCCACAAACGCGCCTAGCAGGGCGCCGTCCGGCTCCGCTGCATCGGCAACGTCGTCTTGCGAATCAACAATGGGCATTGCCGGTTCCGTCCCGGCACCAGGCAAGTCCACGTTGAACACTGGAACATCATATTTGACCCGTGATGCGAACCAACGGTTTTCAAGAGGACACCAAACCCGACACTTTTTGTGATTCAAGGCTATGTATGGAGTCTTCCCAAATTCCCATATGAATGTCCTTCCCTTTTTGATTTGCTTGCCGATGGACATTGCGAGAGGACAGGATTTTAACAAGTGAACTTGTAGCTCTCCTATGTTCCCAGCCCAACCCGACAAGACTTCACGAGCCTCTTGCACCCCACCAGCGGTCGCGAACTTGAGCGGGTTCTCAAGTGTTCGTTTCCATGATGAAATAACTTCGGGGCTCAAACCCTGATTTGTCAACGCTTCTTCGGACCCAATGTCGTGTGCCGCCCCAGTGTCACCAATGAGCTCAAACGAGAGTCGCTGGTACTTGTCAGCGATGCCCTGAATGGCCTCCAAGTTATTGGATGAGGATATCAAACCAACCGGAAGAGCCGTAGGCTGAGGCATCTCGATGCCGTTCTGCAACAAGTTCTGGAAGCACCCAACATTTGCATTTGGCAGATCAACACCTAGCAATCCATCCACACACGCCGTCATGAGGGGGATGGTGATTCTGAGAAATGCAGGGATTGGCAAACGCACGCAACTGGCCTGTTCACAAAAGGCCTCCCACATGCGGAACCATCGAGAGAACCCCGGCGTTGGTTCTTGAGCGGCTGCCCCTACTGGCGCACTAGCAGCGGCTGCTGCTGCTGTAGCTTGGGCTGTGGCGGTTGCCCCGCCCTTCTGGCCACCCTTCTTTCCTTTTTCCTTCCCCTTGCCGTCTCCCTTATTCCCTTTGCCTTTCTGAGATTCACTAAATGCTTGTCTTGCCTTCTGAGAACCAGGCTCTCCAACATGCAAGAGTTTACAAGCTTCACCAAATCTGCAAAAACCAGCAGCATGATAAGAGCAGACCCATTTTTCCTGGAAGTGCTGATGGTCCGGCCTGTTTCCCCTGACTCTCTTTCTCTCCTTTCTTGTCTTTCTTTGTTTTCTTGTTCCGATCTGCTTTGTCCGTGGAATGCTCACTGCTTGGCTTGCTCTCAGAGTTGCCCTTGTTTGTCTGGGCGGAACTAGCACGAGGGTTATCGGCTTGGCCAGCAGCTAAACCGTAAGGCGGAGCCTGTGGGCCCGTCTTCAACCCTTTCGTCAAGTTCTCGTAGTTCGAGTCCTCACGACGCTCCTTCAGCTCATCATGGATGGCATCCCAGAGCCATTGAAATGAGCGTCTGTGCGAGCTACTCGAGGAATCCCGAACTTTGTTTGTGATCCTTGACAAACATGGAACTC
Organism: Effrenium voratum; assembly: GCA_963377175.1. Taxonomy (NCBI): domain Eukaryota; class Dinophyceae; order Suessiales; family Symbiodiniaceae; genus Effrenium; species Effrenium voratum. The sequence continues at coordinate 339,027 of CAUJNA010001413.1, read as the reverse complement.
TTTTGACTTCATGCCATAACCAATGGAACATTGTAGCATCGCTCGGACGGTCGTCTACCTTGAGTCCATTCCTAACATACCGTGCCTTGCTGATGAATGCCTGAACATTACTCCAAGAGTTTCCTTCAAGCTTCAATTCCAGCAAATGCATCTGTCCGAGTGCAACTCCGCTGGCGCCTACCGAGAAATGCTGATACAACAAATTCAACAGCGGTGCGCCTTTCGGCCCTTGCCCACGAAGTGCACATGATTCGACATAGGAACTGAACTCAGCAGCCAACTCGGTGTTTGTTGCCAGAACATCAGTTTGGATGAGCTCTGCTGCAACATGCTTATTGAACCGAGTGAACACAACCGAATTATGCAATGCTTCACGGAACCTTTTCCCCCGACCCCCTTCAAAACAGTGCGACACATACTTGGCGAGCACATCACCATCGGTAGTGTCGATGCGAGACACAGAGGCAATAAAAGCACTACGCCATTCCCGGCATGTGGTGGAGTCAACAGGCAACTTTGTAACTTTAACAAGCTTCAAGTTCTTTTCCTTGTAAACCCCATCTTCATTACCGGAATATACGTCCCAGGCCCCATGCACTGTTCCCTGATTGGATACAGAAGCGGAACTACTGGGTGGCTTCCTACCCTTGCTCCCTCGCACATCACTGTCACTGCTTGAGCTGGATTCGGGTCCGGAACTAGAGTCATGCACACTTTCGTCCCCGTCATCATCGGCAAACCCTCCATACCGGGTCCACGCCCGAAGATTTTGTGACCTTTGCCGAACCCCCGTCCGTGGCCTCCCCGCGCCGTACGGCAGCGGGGTCGCGCCTTGCGGCTGCATCGCGCCTTCCGGCAGCGTGAGCACCACGTCCTGAGGTGGATGACTGACCAGCATGTGCACTTGAGTCCGCGTCATTATGGCTTCCGGCAAGGAGGTCATACTTAGGGCTCACAGCAGGGGTGCCCCTGGAACCTTGTTCTGGAACACGATTCCTTTGCACCGACTCATTGAGACTTTGGATGAGAACCTCTGCTTGTGCAAGCTTTTCTGACAACTCCCTGATCGCATGATCTCTTTGCTCAATCTCTTGCCTCGCAACGTTTAGGCTTTGCTCCCGATCGCGAAGGGCATGATCCGCACTATTTAGCATCTGATCCCTCACACCTATTTCATGGGCAGCATGGTTCTGTGCTTGATGAATGGAGGCATCCCTGTCTTGCTGAGCACTGTGAATCACACTGAATGCTTCCTGCCTCAAAGATTCACGTTGTGCTGTCAAGGCTGCTTCCACCCTAGCATTAACAAGTGCCTCGATCTGATCGGGGTCATATGTCAACACTGCTGTCTGGTTAAGCACATTTTGCTGATACGTCCTACCGTCGTTGAAGGTGGCTTCCACGGTATTATGCTGTTGCGGGGCGTTCAAAACATTGGTCTGAGAAACACCAAGCATACATCTGCCCAGTAGGCGATGGGGTCAACTGCAACGAATCACGATTTGGATCATTTCCTTGGCTCGGAGTCAATTGCAACGCGACATGATTGGGATCATCCTGCATGAGGCCACTAGAATCTGAACTGGAAGGCTGACTTGGAGATGCACCTATGGGAGTTGCTGACATCCCTGCACGAATGTCCCTCCGGCTATCTCGAGACCGATCGGACATCTTTTCACTTTCCCACGGATCTACTGGCTTGCCTGTGACCACAGCTCCTTCCTCTGTGATGGCTTCGGATGCGTGTTGCTACACTGCTGATGCGAAAGCTTCCGTGTCAGGACCTTAATCTGCAACTCCACGTCCTTTGAAGTGGCTACAAGAACACCCCACGGCGCAGCTTCTGCTGGAAGTCCGGCCTGTTCCCACCTCCCTTTCAATTCAGAAAGGATGGTCTCCTGATCGTCAATCAGGCACAGGCCGCCAGAATCCAAAAACTGCTGAGCCTTGGTTCTCGTGTCCACCCCCTTACGTGTGATAGCAGAATATTGCCAGGATTTTTGCCTTGAGAAATGAACCTCAAGATCAGCAACTGGTGATGCCGCAATCTTGTCCCTGGTATCTCTCAATCGAGTGTCTGAACCGACAAAGGAGAATATGTGCACGGCTGCGACCCGCTGCAAGGCTTTGACGGCGTTTGCGATCTCAGGGGAGACCTCGTTGTCTCGCTCCAAAGTCTGATGCCAATCGATGCCAACTAGGGGCCGCTCGCCTCTGCGTCTGTCGTCTCCGGCGCCTCGGTCGGTAGATACGTCGCCTGGCCAGTTTTTGCCAACGCACGTTCCTTCTGCTGCAGAAAAAATCTGTGGTACTTGTGTCCTGGATGCAGGAAACTGTACGCTGTCCGATCCTGTTTTCTATATACTTCCCACTGCCAATCGTCACCGTGTTCTGCAGCACTCTGGGCAATGCTCTCAATGAAGCCTCTGATCTACCGGTGGCTCGGGCACAAAACCGCCCGTCGAGCGCTTCGGTGCTGGTGTCGATGAAGCTGATGCCGGCTCCGGTACAGGCTTCCTGGTCGAATGACTCGCCTCTGTCTCAGCTGTGAGTTCTCTGGCCGACCCGATATTCAAGCACTCCAAAAAGTACCAGTGATATTCGTTCTCCGGCAACAGAAAACCAAACTTCTGTGGATCCTGTTCCTTTCGAATCTGCCGAATATAATTGGGTCGCTGCTCCTCAGAAACACGCAGGACAAACAGCGCTGTCTTTTCGATGACTCCACGAACGCCTTCTGGTATCGGATGTGGTGCCCGGCTCGTAGAAGATCCCGCCTGGTCTTCCGCCTTCACCCCCTGATCAGATTCTTCGATCTCTACCTCCTCCTGATCAGATTCCTCGATCTCTACCACCTCCTCCTCTTCCCAAACAGCTGGCTCTGGAGGTGCGCGTCTGGACTCCGTTTGTCGCCAAGGCGCTGTCCTGATAGCTATGTCTGAGTCCCGAGGAGCGATGTCGATCGATGGCCCACGATGTGATGCTGCAGACGTCCGCGGCCTGCTCTGCGTTTGCTGCGATGGACGATTCGGGTTCCCGGCCCTTTTGCCTCTCGTCCTAGGCAACCCGTTTTCCCGGAAACGCTTGTCGCGCTGCTCCTCCGATTGCATATAAATCGGGGATCCCCAAGAGCTCGTCGACTATACCCAATGCCCCCAAGTGCTGCTCACTCAAGATCAAGTAGTCGCTCCAAGCTGCAAGTGGTTGTACTTTTCCTGAAGCTCGTCAACTGAACCCAATAAAACCAGGTGCGCCTGCTGCTGTTCACCCAATATCAAGTTGTCGACCCAAGCTGCAAGGAATAAGCCGTTGCGATACGGCTGATAACCAAAAGAATCCGCCGCCTGAACCCAGTTGTGCAATCCGTGCAAGCAACTGTCAAGTGACAGATTCCAGTGTATGCTATGGCAACCGCAAACAGGAACACTTAAGGGATTCGACCCGCCCCCGCCCACGGACTTTTGCCTTGAGCCAAATGTAAGGATGCAAACAGTTCAGGCTAGGAATGGAAACCTATGGCACTGCGATTCCGGGGCACATGATCACACTGTAGAGTATGGTCCAAATGACCATTTGAGTTGATGTTATTCTTCTTCTACAGGGACCAGCCAGGGTACCCCAACCATCCCTAAAGCAACCAAAGGTGCGGTATGTCCATCTGGGGTTTGCAAGTACCAGAGATTGTTTCGAGGCTCCCAAACGCCTGAAGGCTTTGTTGCAAATCTGGCGTCAACCAAAGCTGGGATCTGGTGGTAAACAAGTTCACGGGAAACTCTTCACCTAGGTCCTCCAGTAGAAGGGTTAGAATAAGTTTGTATCAACTTTTTTTCTGTAGTAATTTTAGTAGGTTTGAACCCGCCCCTAAAAAGAAACGGTACAGCCAGGCCCTTGTGGGGAAGCGGGGCATGTCAACTTGTGTCCAACCTTTTGGGAGGGGCCAAAGCGGCAGTCAAAAGAAGGAGTTCCTCAAAATGGGTGAATGGGGGGTCAATCTTTAGAGCCATGGTTCTTACAGGGTTTCCAGTTTAAGCTGCTCAAGGTCTCCCTCACTCCAAGAAAGTTCAACTGGACTTACTTCGAGAAGGTCCAAGGCCAATTTCAGTGGCCAAGAAGAGGCAAGCCCGGGGACTTGTTTTTGACCAATTTAGGCCAATGAGTCGCATAGTTCCAAGGTTTGATTCCCCACTTCACCCATCGTTCTCTTTCAGAAACCATTTTCCGGGGGGTTGGTCCATGTTGTGAAGAGAAGGATGGGAGGGTACAGCTAGCATAGTGTCAACAGGCAAACTGACAAACCCAAGGTACGAACTACTGGGCCAAGCCCTTGGTACAATGTTTGGCCCCTTGTTGAAACAATATCCGTGACAAGGTCCTGGCTTTAGCAACTATTTGAACCTAAAAGATGCGCAGCCCTAGTTCCATCCTCCGAATTTTGAACGGGAACCTCCTGCAAAAATGGTTTGAATAATCCACTGGATGGGAGGGTATTCCACCACAGGTGCGAAAAAGGAATTTGGACCCCGAAACCCAGCTGGCTGTCAGCCGCCCAAAGAATCAACCCCATAGCATTCCTGTAATTCAAAGGTGGCTGGTGATGGGAAGCCTCCATATAGCTTTTTGTGTTGGTAAGTAGGTAACTGGTAATCCCTTCATGTACTCGCCCGCACCGTAGCCATGATCACGTCTCTTTCCACCTGACAGCACTTCATCCTCGATTTGCTGAAGTCTCCTGGAAAAAAGAACTATTTGCAGTAGTGATAGACTCCCGTTAATACCAACAAGGCGAAATAGAACATATATTCTTAAGCAACTGGAAGTCATGGGCATATGCCACCCCAAACCAGCGAGAGGGCTGTGGGAAATGGAATCCACTTCTGTACAACAGAAAGGGCCTCCCAAAGACTAGCCGACGAACTCCCCCCCCCCCCCCGTTTTTCAGGGGCAGATTCCCAAACCAAAAGTATCACTGTGGGATAAACACCCTTGTGATCCCACAACCCTGGACGGATTCGGAAAAAAACAAAAATACGATACTTAAAACAACTACCACCACCCAACTGCTTTTGCTGCCCAACATCCCAGCTCCAAAATGCTGTGCTTACCAGCTCAAGAATGTGTGCCCTTCCTATGGCAGCTGACGTTTGGGGGCCCCTTGGCCATGGGTCAACCCCCAGTGAACATCAACCAATCCAACCACTAAAATAGGTTCTAAAATGGGTGGTGAATCCAATCCCAACCAAAACGGGATCAACCACAACGGTTTTGACCACCACAGCCCCTTGAAGAAATGGAGATCCGCCCAAGCGATGCCTCCAGAGCGTTCCAGCTGCGTGCCGTCACCGAGAGCTCGCCCCAGCATGCCGACAAGCGTGTGCCGATGAAGACCTTGCAGCTTCGCGACGCGAAGCCGCCCGGCCGAATTGGGAGGTGCTCGGTTCTCCTGGTGGTTTCCTAAAGCAACCTGAGGGTACCTAAACCAACCCGAAAACCCCCCAAACAAGTCCTCAGATCCCACGCTAACATTTTAACTTTTAGTGGGTTAAGTGCAAATCCCCACTAAACGCTAAAAGGCTAAAAGGCTAGGAGATGGCTGGGAGCCAACAAGTTCGTTTTTCCGGGTGTTCTAAACCTGAAATGGGTTCCCCCCCCAGAAAATATTTCCGACACCAACCTGAAATCCGGTACCCCCCAAACCATTCGAAAACCAGCCTGAAAAGGGTACCCCCCCCAGACAATTCCTAAACTGGCCTAAAAGGGTACAACACCCCAAAAAAGACAAACAAACAAAAACAAAACATATATATATATATATACCGAGGGATCGTTGAGCCGCTTTTGGAAACGGGGGACCTGCTTGTTTTTCCCGCTCTTTTTTGAGGCCAAAGGTACACTGAAAACAGGTTTGCTTTTTCCGGAAGAAAGGCAAACAACACGTCTCCGTTTGGCCGGAGGGGGTCTATTGAACACATACCCAACATACCCAAATACAATCCTGGGTTTCGGATGTCTTCTTGCTTTGTAAATATATATATATATATATATATATGTAAGCTCCTTTTCCACATGAATGTTGCGGGTGGCGGAGCCTGTTTTTCAAAGGGCTAAACCAGTTTGGTGTTCCCTGCTAACACCTTCAACTCTTCAACTGGAGAACCGGAAATTGCAGGCCACATTCAAAATTAACACCAAAAGAGCAACACACCCACCAAAAGCGGGGGCTCATCATGAGACCCACTTACCAGAATGGCTCTCAGAACGCTTCTGGGAAGCCCTAAGAAGATTCTAACACGCCTTCTTGGGTTGTGGGCTTCCGCCAGTGTTTCTAGAGTGCAGAAGCGATGTCTGACCGACCCTCACAATTCTGAAACTGAGACTACTTCGTCTACCTCAGCTTTCCCCCCAATGAAACTATATGTTTGGGGTCCATCTTCAGTGGCCGTTTCGATGCTATGATGTCAAAGGATAGAGATCTCAGGGGATCATACCTTCCACTGCCGCGTCCCCCAAGCTTTAAGGCCTGGGGAAGCCCCGAATCGCAGCTTTCCTTCAACTTGGATTCTGGAATTACTAGAATTACAGCAGGGCCACTCTGAAAGGAAGCTTCAAAATGGTCAACCATACTGTGGGTGGTTGCGAAAAACAAATCTTGCACCGCTTTGAAACCAAGGTTGAGACCATGGTTTGTTGGTATTTACGTTTGGGAATCGACGCATTACGTTGGGTTTCTGAACGGTGGTGCCTAAGAGGATTTCGCAACGATCCACAGTATTGACCATATGGGTATGGGTCAAAATTGAACCACCAGGGGACCGCGGGTTTTCGTCCTTTGTTCCATTCGCCAGGATTCCATGTTTGGCACAATGTTTTGGCCATATTGCTTGCCCAGATTGCAATTCGACTCCCAACCATATTCGCAACCGCTTTAAGAGCACCCTGTTGCTCTCCAAGTGGATGATCGCACCTAAAACTAAACTATTTGCCTTCTAGGTCCTGCAGTGGAGAGGTTAGAATACGACACAGTATAGTACATATGTAGGCACATGGAAATAATAAGTATATATGCATGTATCTAGCTAGGTCCACCAGTGGAGAGGTTAGAACAAGGGTACCAAGCGTTTTTGTAGTCTATTTTAGTAGGGGAACCCTCCGGGACCTTGCCTTGCTTTCAGAGAAAGGCGTTGGGGTCCACAGTTCCATGTTTAGCCTCCCCGGAAAGGAAAAAAAGCTGTGGGTCAAAACCAATGGGATCCCATCTTGGGGTAGGTGCACCACCCATTTTAGAACCTATTTTAGTGGGGATTGGGATGTTTACTGGGGGTACGATTTGGATTTTGACCCATGGCCAAATGGAACTGGGGACTTCCAGGGGTACCATTAGCGGCGTTGACAGAGAACCTTTTATTGAAATGGGCACACCACGTTGCATAGGGCAAGGATATAAACACACTAAAATGCACTAACCAACCAGAAACCACACCTTTTCCTTGTATTCAACATGTTCCATAGTTAAGGGCTGGGGGTATGGCCATGGGTCAAAATCCCGTACCCTCAGTGAACATCCCAATCCCCACTAGAATAGGTTCTAAGATGGGTGGTGCACCTACCTACCCCAAAATAGGATCCCGTTGGTTTTGACCCACAGCCGGATGAATCTGTCTTGCTTTGGCCACGAAAGCGTCCAAACAGGCATACCAGCTGCAAAATGGGAGGAGGGAACCCGCTTTCGGTCCATTGCGCAAGGGAACAGGATTTACTTTTGGAGTACCAAGGAAGACTTAAACCCAGGGGTTCTCCTGTTGGGGGAAATCAACCATCCTTGGGCTTAAGTCTACCTTGGGGTAATCCAGGAGTGGAACTCTGAGAAGGAAAACCGGTGCAAAACCCGTTGACCGAGTCAATTTTGCCAGCCAGGAAGCACGCGTTCGGTCAAAATGCGGGTATGAATATTATGTGAATATGAATGTCAATTGAGGACCCCTTGGATTCTCAATGTGCCCTTCCTCCCACTAACATGTCACATGCGGTGTGGTCCCTGAAACATCGATTTCCTCTTCAAGGGACCCCCTGTCAGGTGTCATGTTAGTGGGAGGGAGGGTAGGTGGGGATTTATGTTGTTCAACCACTAAAGTTCCAACTCCTGAAATGTCCAGTTCAGAGGGACTGAGGTGCCCTGAATCTCCATCTCAGGGCAGACCCTCTCGCAGCTTCGAGAAAAAGCGGGCGCCTTGCCCTCAACTGCCCAGTTCGGACCCAGAAATACAATGAAGGTGATCACCTTTGTGGGGCCACTAAAGATGGTTGCCGAAACGGGGGAAGCCAAAAGATCATGTCAGGTCGATTCGCTTTAGGCAGATGTCCTGGATCGCCCGGGCATTCTGTTGTTTTTCCAAGGTGGGGTAACATGTCCTCGTTGAAACAGCGGCCTGGCTATCCCTCGGTATCACAACGGGCACCCGAACACCCAAACAACCATCAAGTTGGCGGCAACGGAGAAAAGGAACGATCATAGGTGATCAAACTCTCCGAATAGATGGGTTTCCCTGGTGTTCATGGTTTCTAAACACCCATCTAAACCAATACAACTCATGCTTAGCCAAGCTGACCGATCAATAGGACACCTATTTCCATTTCGTGTTTTCGGTCCCCGGGAGGAAAACAAATCTATAAACAAATTTGAACAACCCGAAACTGATGGAATTCCCTCAAAAACCAAGAGGGGAGCATGAAGATGCTGAACGGAAGCCGCGAAGGACCGCGGCTTCCCGGAACCCGACGCCCACTTTCTCCAAGTGGCCCAGGCTCCCACGAACTCTCCCTCCGCCAGCTGCAGCCAACCGCCACCCGGGAATCCCAGCACCACCTCACCTGGCGGTCAAGGCGCAGATCCCCTTGGGTTTCCTTTGGTTTCCCTGTGCCCCCAGTGGATCCCAGCCACTACAGTAGGTATCTGGGGGCGGACTTCCTTTTCCATTCTTTTCAACCATCCTTCTTTTCAACCGGATCCGTTTTCCTTGGGTTTCCGGAGGCTTTCGAAGATCAAGAAGGATCGGAAAGAATGGGGCATTGGTACCCTTAGAAGGGGGTACCGTTTCTTTTTTCTGTAGTCTATTTTAGGGCAACCGAATCTGCCCCCTAAAAAGAAACGGTGAGAGAGGGCACCTAGCCGGGAGACCTAGTAGGTAAGCAGCCAGCCTTCCTTTTGGCTTACGGCTGGTTCCCTTGGTCAAGGGACATACGGAGTCCTTGGGAAGAAGAAAAACCAACCAACCAAACGGGAAACTTTCTGTGGTCTCCTTCCCAAAAAACACGAAAAAGGGGGTAGGGATACCAACCCAACGGTGAATTGCCTGTCGTCTCCTTCCCCCAAAAAACGCAAAAAAAAGGGGAGGGATCCCAAAATGGACACACCCATTTGGGTCTGTCTCAACATGGATAAAGGAGACCAAGCACCTGACAGTCCCTAATTTTGGGAGTGGCAACTAATCCGAGATCCGCGAAAGTGGTTGATTCCATGATTATGTTATCGAGAAGCCAGCGCCAAAACCCATTGTTTTACACCTCGCTCCCTCTTTGGGGTGTTTGTCGGGAACCCGAAGGGTTCCCCCACCCATTTTGGGGAGTTCGCCCAAACAAAGCCAGGATTCCCCGTTTGAATATCTCCCGGAGAAAGCGGACGAACAAATCAAAAGTCCGCATTTGGGCGAGGTTTCACAGGGCAAGTTTCAGTACTCCCCTGCAGCTTTATGTAACTTCGAACCCACAACCAGCCCATGTTTCAGGGACCCCTTTTCTTCGTCTTCTTCTGTTCATTTGTAGGGAGTAAGTCACAATCTCAAAGTATACGTCCACCTCAAGTTCCTGGAAACCTTATCTGGAGGAAACCGGTTTGGCCAAATCCGATGCCCAAAAAAAACGCCCAGTCAAGATCTCCCGGCACTGAAAGACACATATCTATCCCAAGACCAAACTAAAAAATCAACTCCAACGCCATGCGGGTGCGGATGCAATGAAACAAAACAATCCCTGGAAACCTTCGCCACCCTCAGCCCGAGCGCGCCCGGCAGGGGCCTCGCTCCAGCTTCGCGAGTTCCCGTGATTGGACCAAGGGCTCCTTCCGCAGAGGCGCGCTGTGGTCCTGCCGATGGGCTGCCCCATGGGCCGATGTTTTTTCGTTCGTGGACGTGGGGTGGGGTAAAGGTGGGCTGGGGCCGATTTTTTTTTCGTTCGTGTGGGCTGGGGTACAGGTGGGCTGGGGTAAAGGTGGGCCCTCCGATGGGCCGATGGGGCGATGGGCCGCAAGGTTTATTGGAGTGCGTGGAGTCCGTGGGCATGTGTTCCTCTTTGGTGTTCATTGAGCCCATGGGCGGTTTCTTCTTCTGTGTTCTGATTCATCTTGCTGCTTGGATCGCCAGGTGCTGCCTGTTTTTCGGCCACTTTAGCCCAAGAACCAGCAACAGTGACTTAACAAAAACAGCAGCTTGGCTATCTAGGTGATCCTTTTATTCGGGGAACGAGAAATGGAATTACTTTGTGATTACAACCCATCTAAGCGAACCCAAAGGTGTACTTGTTCCCAACACGCGGAAGGTCATTCCCTACTGAGCACCCAGCAAGTCATCTAGGGCCAGAACGCTTTTCGAAAAAAAAACACATGGTTGCTTTCTGCTTCCCTGCTAAAAGTTTAACTTTTAGTGGTTTAAAAGAAAACCCATTAGTTGGCAAAAAGCTAAAGTCCCAGCATCCAAGCAAATTGCACCAAAGAACAGATCGCTGTCTCCCCTGGGTCTTTGGCTGGTGTCCTGAAAACAGAAGGATCCATGAATCATGGGGAAGCTTCTCCTGGAATGATCAGCAGAAAGGTGTGCCTTTTAAGCGGAGACCCGAAATGGTGGACGTGATACTCCGGGGCTTCACCTCCGTCCCTTCAAGGGGGTTCCCCGTGTTCGAAAGTCATGGCCAAAATGAGGAAGGCCTTTTTCAGGCTTCCCTCTACTTCCTAGGTCCTCCACATTTGAGAGCTTAGAATAAGTTGGTACCCGATGTGGTTTTTGTTCTTTTCTCGGTAGTCTATTGCAGTAGGGGAACCGAATCTCCCAACCCAAAAAGAAACAGTAAAATATTTAAAACAAAATATATTCTTATTGTTTTCGGTAGTCTATTTTAATTGGGGAACCCTCCCCTCCCCCAAAAAAGAAACGGCAAAAGTTGGCACCAAGCTGGGGGACCTAGTTTCAACCCGAAACACCTTTTTGGTTCCCTTCGAAAGGGATCGACACAAACTCCGCCCCCCCCAAAAAAAAACCGGGAGCGGGGCCGAACCCCGGGTCCCCCATAAAAAACGGGAAGGTGTATCCCCCCGCCCCACCCCCCCCCCTAAAACCCAAAATGTTGGGAAACCGACCGCCTTCCTGATGGCGTTTTGGGGGACCTTTCCTCTCCCCGTCTGGCTTCCTTCTGGCTTCCTTTTGGCTTTTGAAGTCGACCCGAAATGGTGGACACGGTTGACATGCATCCTCCAACTAGTCACTTGCGGCTGGCAGTGTCCTATTAAAATGCACAGCCCTGCCATACATCGCGTTCTTCGACATGTTGACATTAAAATACATATTGGAGACAATCCGCGGTTTCGTTTTCCGGGGCACCTCGGGGTCTTTTTCCTTTCGGCTGTGGGTCAAAACCAATGGTACCATTTTGGGGTAGGTGAATTCACCACCCATTTTAGTCTATTTTAGTGGTTGGATTGATCGGATGTTCACTTTAACCGGGCTTTGGATTTTGACCCATGGCCTAGGAGCCAAGAGATCCACGAAGGACACCCCTTGCGGCCCCTTGCGCGGTTTCGCTTTCGGCGGGCCTCCGCGAGCACCCGATATTGCAAGGGCTGGCTGAGCCGCCGCTTCGCCAGGTTGGCGGCATCCACACGCTGCGCCACCTGACAAAACAAGTCGACGTGTCTGGAGTCGAGGCGGTGGGAGCCCGTCAGATGGGGCTCCTCCGCGTTTTTGAGGAAATTTCCTTTGGGTTTGGCGATTTCCTTTGAGGGATTTGTTTTGGGGGATTTCCTTTGGGATTTTCCGCTTTGTGGGGTTCCATTTCTAGTTGGTGAAAATGGGGGGAGGGTCCAGTATTTTGAGAGTATAGGCTCCATATATGGCAGTTGATCAATATTCCTGTTTCCGGAAAACGCCATCTTCACGAGAAAAAAAGTTTCTTTCGCGAATCTTTCGCGACTCCATCGCCACGCCCTTTTGTTTGCAGCGTGCGCTCTGGAGCCATTGTGGCTGCTGCAGTTGTGCTTGCAAACACAGTAGCCGCAGTGCACTTGCGCTGGCAGGCTTGCAGTAGCGTCAAAAGAAAGCAGTCACCGTCATTCGCCCTTGTCACTTGCGCTTGCCGGGGAAGTGCGGAACCTTGCAACAAGCTCCATGGACTTTCGCCGGTCTTTCGCGGATCTTTCGCGAAACTTGCTCCAAAATAGCCCAGCCAACGTTGCAGGAATGATAATCAATACTGCAAGTATTAATAAGTGCTGCGCATCTCCCTGTCTACAAGGGAGCGGGGTCTGAAATATGCAAGTGCACAGGATGCCTCCAAGAACCCAACGCGGAATCTTTCGCGAAAAAAAAGTTCTTTCGCGAACTCCATCGCCGATCTTTCGCGGAGGGATTTAAACAAAGACGAATGGTCACCGAATACATAACTCCTTGCAAGGACCTTTTGATCAACCCCCATATAGGCCCTCTGGGCTCCAACAAATGGAGCTCTATGATGCTGCATGCATGGGGGTGGGGGTTGGGAACATGGTGGACATCATTTTCGGATCTCTTGTAATTCGTTGGCAAAAAATTAAAAGTCCTAACATCCCTTGGCAAAATGCACCAATCAATCACTTTTGCTTGGGAATTCATGTCCACCAATCACCTGTGGTTGGTGGCTCCCTACTAACATTCGTATCCGCATGATTGTGCTGTGGTGCAAGCAATCGTCTAATGCTTGCCTTAGGTAGCTTCCCACCGGATTCCCACCACAAATGGAATCAACGCCCCAAAAGAAAAAGCAAACAACATAACGTTACTTCCGACCCCTTCCACAAGCAGAAGGCATTTGTGCGAGGCCCGGAATATCATTTTCCGCAAGGCAATGCCATGTCAGGCGGATGAATGGTGAGGCCGGTTCCTTCTACTGGGAGAACTGTTTACCTCACAAGAGTTGGAAGAATAAAGGTTGAAGCACAAGGCAAGGAACTGATGGCATCTAGGCTCTGTATTCTGCGTCAATTGTGGACGACTGTTGGACCCGGATTGCTAATTGCCTCGGTGTTTAGTCAGGAAACAATCCCCCTTGTAATTGAAATCTTTCACTACGGGGTCCGGCATCCCACAATAGGATGGGTTCTATTTGGATCCGGGGTCAACATTCCCAACGTCTCAATTGAGCCACGTCCTCAAGACCTGGGTAAAAGGTTAGCAAGGGATGGTCTCAACCAGAAATGAGTGCCTCCGCCTTGTTGAATTCTTTTGACTATGCCTCAATTGCTTCCTACATCCAACCATAGGTGGCTATTGAAAAAAATAGATGGGTTCCCTGGTAAATGGTTTACGAACCCATCAAAACCACTGGAACCCATCTATGTCTAACCAAACTTTCCGATCAAAAGGACACCTACTTCCATTTGCCTTTTCGTGAATAATAATAATAACATCCAGCAGTGATAGGTTCGCTTAAAAACCAACAGGGGAGCACGTGAAGGACACCTGTTCAATCCAACTCCCCGTCCATTTACCCCCAGCGCCTTCACCGGGTCTGTCACCGGCGTCGGCGCCTTCACTTCCCGCTCCGCCGCGGGCACCGTCGGCTCGGGCGCCGGCGCCGGCGCTTTCGGCGGCGCCACTGCTTGCGAAGGCGGCGCGGGCTCAGGCGAAGGCGGCGCTACCGCCGCCTCGGATGGATGGGCGGTTGGTCGGACACGTGGAGGAACAAATTGGACCAAATGATGCGACCAAATCAGGGACCAAGTGTGCTTCCAAACCATAGTTTGCCCATGACTTGCGGTGCCTGAGCGAGCAAAAAGTGGAATGGGCAAGTTGGTGTTATGATGTGTTATGAGAATACTCAGCGCGTGAGGAATCCCGGCTGCAAACGGGGAGCGAACGATCGCAACACAGCAGCCTGAAAGGTCAATGCAACGCATTAATATCTTCGCCAGTGGATCCCAGTCAAGTCACTATAGTAAGTAACCCTTCGATCCATTTTCCTATGGTTCTTAAAGGGTGATTCGCTTGGTTACCTGCAGGGCAACTTCCAGTTTCTTCTTCGTCCCCTGGAAACATATCCAGTGATCGATTCGGGAACGACATCGCTGAGGCGAAAGAAGCAGTAGGGTCTCTCAATTCATCCCACCCCCCCACCCCCCCCCATTTTTTGAGGATGCCGAACCTGCAACAACTGCAAAAACTGCCATGTTGGAGCCCCAGTTTGCCGTTTTGCAGGGTTTGGCTCAAACCCAAAATTGCTGCCATGAGCGCACGGACAAACTATCTGGGTGAATCACGGTCATTCACCAAACTAGCCCTAGGGACTCGACTCCCAGGAAAGGAACTGATGGGTGAAATCGCGGCGCTCCAATTTTGCTCTACACCAAAACATTCTCTGACCCAACTTGAAACAAACCAGTGTCCACTCAGAATGAGGGTACCGCGAGGTCGGCACGATTCGCGTTTCCAGTTAGTGTCTTGTTGCACTTCCTGCGTGGAATAGCCACACAACGGCAAAAAGCCCTTTCCTGACCTGAATTAGAAAGTAGCTGGAAGTGGTTGCAACACCGGTTATCCTCTTGTCCCAAGACTTGGGTGGCTCGTCTTTTTTTTGGAATTAGACCACCCACCTTCCCACCCCCCTCCCCAAAAGACCGGCTCGCCACCTCCCTTTTCGACCAAGACCCTGAGTCATGAGTTTGTTGATCGGCACCCCTCCGACCTCCCCCCAGGAAAAACAAAGCACATCTGGTTGTTTTCTTGTGGTCTTCCTTCAAAACCACCAAAGAAGAATGTAACCCTCAAGAAAGGCACACCCATAAGCGGTTGACTGTCCCCAGCAAGTAGCTTGCTGTCCTTCCAGTGAACATGAGCACGTCAAACGGACCATGGCTGATGCTCCCATTCACGGCGCTTCCCAACCACAGGTGACCTTGTGGAAACATGCATGGGCAACCAATGCTCACTTGCCCAACGGACCTGGAAACAACAGGTTAACCGTTTGGGACCTTGACTAAGTATGGACCAGGGATCCTTACATTATACACCTGAACATTGCCTTGTAAATGGTGGTTTCCCTTTATTTTGGTGGAAAATGCAATGTTTCAAATGGGCAAAATGTATCTTTTAAGGAGCTCAGTGGACTAAAGCTGGAAAAAATCACAAGGTCAAAACGTCGCTTTGCTTTGGGCAACTGCGAATGTAAACCAGTGAAACCCATCGCGTGGATTCGCCCATTTGGTGGATGACAGTCAATAATTAGGGCAAACCGTCGCTTGCTTCCAGAAACAAACATCGCAAGGTGTGCATTTCACAAGCGTCGCTGGGATTTACCCCAACGCGCGGATATGCCCAACCACGAGGTTCTGGAAGCCCGCGACTCCGAACTTCTCTCCGGAGCCGATTGACGCCAAAGCTTTTTTGATTCTTGTTCCTGGATTTCCATATCCGAAACAAAGACACCCCTGGTGGCTGATTGAGTTTTAATGTGTTCACCCCCTCCAAAACCAAAAGTGAGTGCGCCATTTTTGGAGTTGGTACCCCTTTTTGGTCGGTTTTAAACCAAAACCGAAGCCAGTTTTTGGAGATGGTGCCCCCTGTTTGGTTGGTTTTAAACAAAAACCGATGCCATTTTTTGGAGTTGGTACCCCTTTTTGGTTGGTTATTTTAAACAAAACCGATGACATGTTTTGGAGTTGGCGCCCCGTTTTTGCTTAGTTTTAAACAAACAAACCGAAGCCATTTTTTGGCGTTGGTACCCCTTGTTCGTCGGGTTTAACGGAAAAAAAACACCAACGCCACTTTGGGGGAACGGTTCCCCCCCAAAAAAAAACAAAGAAGCCGTCGGTCAGGGGGCACCTGCCTCCAAAAAAACTTCTGCCGAGCGTCCTGAAGTTGGCCTCCGAGCGGCGTCACACGCTGACGTGCGACCGAGCAAACTTCCGTGGGGCATGGAGCTGTGCCAGGCCGTCCATTTGCTTCTTTGCCCGTTGAAAATGAGCACGTTTTTTCTGAAATCGATTCCCATCATCAAATGTCCCTAAAACATGGAGCTGTGCCTGTTTCTTAGTTTTTTTTCGCCCGGACAACATGAGCACATATTAGTGAAATCGATTCCCTTTAAAACCCAACAAAGGGAAAATACAACACAGCCATGGCTTCCTTCCATTTGAGTCATCATCAAAACCCGGGATGAAAGCGGTCGTAATCCCAGAGCCATGCTTCAAGAAGTAAGCAGGCGGCCGCAGCTACTTCTGGTTGGGATTGTCCCTTACGAATTAACCTTCATCTACCCGGGTTTTGAGGACGTGGCTCTTTTGCTTCTTCGCCCCTTGGACAAACACATGAAAATATATATCCAGTAGCGAAGTCGAGTCCTTTTTTTAAAGCCAAATGACAAAATACGACACATATTCCTAAGCAAAGGGAAGATTGGGAGGGTGTTGGCCCTTCTCTCCCACATAGCCATGGCGCTTATGGGGACCCCAAAAACTTGCTTTGTTGTTCTGCTTGTTGACACAAACAAAGGAACCAACTCAAAAAAAATCCCGCCACCCAATGTGAATTCCTTGATTTGAACTTTGAAAACAAGAGGGGGCTTCCTGGGGCTTCCTGCTGCCTTGGCACCGGGAATATCCAAATGAATGTTCAGACTGCTCCCCCCCCACCCCTTGCACGCACATAGTCGCTCATGAACTTGAGGGCCTGGGACAGAACTCTGCCCCCGCCCCCACGCCCCCCGTCAGACAAAAACTTTAAGAAAACCACAAGGAGAAAAAACACACCGCTCCAACCATTCAACCTCCCCACCTCCCTCTATACATATATATATATGTATATATCACCCCGGGCGATTAAGGGAATTCTCAGGCGGGGCTTTCTTTTAGTGCGCATGGAGCTTATCAGCTTCCATGAGTGCTATGTACTGCCTTTAGCCCAAACCCTAAAAGCACTGCAACCTACAGGGGAGCGCTAAAAGTCAATTCAAAAGAGATACCAGTGTCCACCACACGGGGTCCCCTACATAGGTGTCCTGTTAGGACAAATAGATGACCCTGGTAGATATGTAAACCACCAGGTAAACCAGGGCCATCTATTCTTCTGCCAAAACAACCAAAAAGGACACCTATGGTCCCTTACGTTTCCACTTGAAAACCTCACAAGGCAACTCACTGAATTGGTCACTGAGTCACAGGTGATCTTCACACCATGAAATCCGGTGACCCCTGCCATGCCACTTGGCACCCTTGATCCGCCCCCCCCCCCCCCCCCCGCCCCCCCGCCCCCACACCCTGCCAACCACAGGGTACACCAAAAACAATGTGTTCAGGTTCTATCTCAGAGTCAAACTTAAAATATGACCCTTTTTTGTCTCATAAAGAGCGGTACACACCTGTCCCATCCAACACTTATGTCAACATGAGACTTTTACTCAACGAGGGGAATCCGTTCAACACCAACAGCAACATATATCACATGATGGGTGTCCTTTGACTCCCTTCCAAACACACACCCAAAAAAGCGGTACTACCTCAAACATAGACGAGCCACTCGATTTTTTTCCGAGACATGGCCATGGGTCAAAATCCAAATCGTACCCCCAGTGAACATCCCAATCCAACCACTATAGGTTCTAAAATGGGTGGTGAATTCACCTATCAACCAAAATGGGATCCCAAAACGGTTTTGACCACCGCAGCCACACGGTTTCATGGGCCCTGTAAGTTTAGTATGGTTGAATGGAAAAAGTCGAACTTGGGTGTGTCATCGGTAGCTCAGCTGGTTTAAAGGAAACCAACCCCTACTTCAAGACACACTTCTCTGGGTAAATTATAATACTTCACCAGCCTTTTCTCACCTTTTCTCCTCTGTTAGCTCCTGGCTCGGCATCCGCGCGGAGCCAGTGTGCCACTCTGCGCCGCTGTCTCAGCGGTGGAAAAACCTCCCCAGCCCAACCGGCCTGGGTTCGACACCATGTGCCATGTCCGGCACTCGCGCTGCAACTGGCACGGAGGAAAGGCCCTTGCCCACGGCCTTGACTGCCCCCCCGCTTGCATGCTGTCTCAGCCAGCCATCCACGCACTGCTGGCGCACTGCTGGCCATCTCCACGCAATGCTAGGCATACGAACCATGATGGCCTCGGTGGCCGGTCGCACCACTTCACCCTGCACCTCCTGGCGTGTTGCATGTAGAACAGCACAAAGCGCGTGGCGAAAAGCACGGACCCGCTCATGGCACAACATGGGAGCGTGCCTGGCGAGTGGCGTCTCCAAGCTGTCTACTCACCCATTTGTCCGGTCAAACCTTGGTCCTGGTTGCCCAGTCGCCATCTGGTAATCAACGAGTAACTGCAAGTACGAGACCCACTGGCACGCGGTCTCGTGGTCCCAAGCTGCTACCAACCATTGCACTACACTATTGACAAAAGCCTGGCCAAACTTCCCGGCAACGGCCTCCGGGACCGTGTGTCGCATGCCCCAAACCACTGGGGGGCACGGGCGGGTGGCAACTGCACGTTCCTCCCCGGGTCTGATTACCCTGGTGGCTCGAGTGGCAAGTGATCGCTCAGCAACAGCGAGTTGGGTGCGCTGGATTTGGGCACACAGCTTACGTTGCGCATTGAGCTGTTCGCGATACTGTTGGCGTAGCACGCGAAATGCGTCCTCCCTGCACTTCTGAGCCTGCCCTGCAGCATGGTCGGCAGCCTGGTTGTGCCCCCGAGCCCACTCCTCAACTGGCCCAACGTCGTCACTTGCCTGGGTGTGCGCCGTGACCTTGAGCACCTGGATGGGCCACGGCATCGCGTCTAAGGTCTGCACAACGCACCGCCACAAGTCACTGTCCGTCCCATTAGGCCGCACGACTGTACTCCCATTGAGGATCCGTTGCATGCGCCTTACCACCGTCAGGTTATCGACCCAAATTCGCGTATGAAATAAGGTGGTTGGAGGGATATTCCCCACGTAAACCCACCATTTGGGGTGAATTCGGTCGTGTGAGGTCGCTATATTTCACTCAGAATTAGGTGTGCCACTCTCCTGGGAACACCCGTCCTCTCCAATTCAGGGAACCCTGTAAGTCTAGTGTGGTTTCAAACACACACCCAGAAGGCACGCGCGCCACTCGTTTTTTTAATTCCTTTTTTTCCGATTCTTCCCCGCGGCCGACCTCTCCCGTCCCATTCTCTCGGCCGCTTGCGCGCGCCTTGGTAGGCCTCCAGGGCCCGGCGGCCGTCGCCGTCTTTGGGCTGCAGCAGAAGTCCCAGGCCCAGGGCCGCGCCGTCGATCAAGGCCCAGGCGCCCGCCGCGCCCTCCACCTGCGAATCGGCGAAGGCGAGACCGGGGACCGTTTTGGACGGGCTACCCTTGGAGGGGTTAGCCTTAAAAACCCGAAAGAGGGGTCCTGAGGGGCCCTTAAGGGCGACATGGAGAAAAGGAGAGAATGGATGGAATGAGTCTGCTTCATGATGGGCGGCAGCGAAACCCGAGGGCTCTGAGTTCTGCCCGTTTGAGGCTAGGTCCTCCAGAGAGGTTGAAATGAGGGTACCAACTTGTTTCTGTAGTCTAATTGTGTAGGGTTCTGAGGGCTACACGGAATAAATGAGTCTGTTTCGTTGGCCTATCCTTGTTTTCTGTTTTGCTCCCTGAGTCTGGGCTGCCCGTTGGATCCCCCGCTAAAGTGCTAAGCACTGAAAGGCCGCGGAAAGCGAAGGGGATGGCTGGGAGCCACCCAGAAAACCCGAGAGTTCTGACGGGCCCCGTGCAACGGAGCGTCACTCCCACGTTGCCGCACCGGAAGGGTCCCAGAGGAAACTGATCTTCCAGGTATCCCACAGGTATGTGGAAGAGAGGGTACACGAAAAACATGAGGGAGAATCCATGAATGAGGCTGTTTCATTGGCCTAGCATCGTTTTCTGTTTTATTCCCTGAGTCTGTTTCATAGGTTTGCCTGTCACTTTTTTCCATAATGTTTCTGGTGTGGTGTTTTCAGGGAAGCCGGGTGCCCCTCAAAGGTTGTGGGCGATCCCCTCCTACATTGTCCAATCGAATCGAGGGGTCTCACAAATCCCGAAATCGGTTCGACCAACATGGTCGAGGCTTCTCCCTTACCTGGACCCTCAAACTACCCTTTAAACAAGTCGGGTAGTTTAAGGGTCCAGGCACTTGCTTCCCAATTTAACCAGGTGGAACCTTTTCCTAAAATCGCAACGGTGTTGGGTGCTCCACTCACCGAAAGAGTGCAAAGGGGTAAAGAGCGAGATTGGGGTTTATTCTCGGTCTGCACGCATCGTTTCCAGAAATTACGTTTCACCAGACGCTACGCCCAGGGGGTCACCAGCCAGTGTCCCAGTCTGGTTTTCACGGGGTGGTTCCCTTTCTTCCCTTCAGGGAAATGGACCTACTGGGAATCTGAAGTTCAGTTGACCCTTTGGTACACAGCATGGTGTTCATTCATCTGCAAAAAAAATACCCCCATTCCAAAACCTAAAGTCAGGGATCTCCGGGCAAAGGGCCTTTCTCATAGTGAGCTCATGTTACCCCCGGATCGGTGGAATCGCTCGCCAGAATCGCTCAGACTCACCTCAGAGGCGTCCAACTCTTCAAGTTCATGAGCCCTTCTAACTTAGAACTAGGTCCATTGAAGTGACCGTCTCAAAAGAACTCCAAATGGTTCAAAGAGAAAAACCACCCCAACAGTCTAGAAAAAACGGCTTGGAGTTTGCGCTTTTTGTGGATATCACCTGGTCTTCTCCCTGTTGGTCCTGTTTTAGCAATCTTTTGGTGCTCTTGCAATATTCTACAGCGGTGGATCCACAAAAGCCACATCCAAACCGTTTTCTAGCCCAAGAGTGATTTGTGTGTGGGTCAAGAGTAGGTGCCCAACATGGAACCCTGGTAATCATATGGATGCAAGGACTGAAACCCTGCGGTCCACTGGTGGCTTAGTTTTGAGCCATACCAATCTGAGAATTATGCATGGCAGCATTCACGGTTCTGGACAAATGCTTCTTTTCGCGCCACTCTCTGTGACCGCCCCACACGGGGTTGCTCCAAACCCCCTGACCAAAAGGTCGATCACGGTCCTTTGTCACACCCTTGAGACCGGATCGCCATGGTTTGTGTCCGGCAATCCCTCGATCTGCGGGGCTTCGTTGTTGTTTTTCCGCGAAGGGAAATCCCGAGGCTCTCTCTCGAGACCTTGGTGGAATAGACACGGACCTCGAAATGGATGTGCGTGCCCTTTTTTGAGGGCAGCCGTTGGGAAACCAAAAGGAAAACCGGTTTGCCATTTTGTGGGGTCCGAACCCTAAAAAACCGGGTCACTGGATTTCCCCTTTAAAAGTTGCAATTCACCAGTGGTTTCCATTGAACCAGTCAAGTCACTTTTGCAGGTTCCAGAAAAGGAAACTGCCTGAAGAAAGGAAAACGACTCCTCTGGGATTGCGATGCTAAAGTGAGATGCCCATCCTCTTGACTCTTTTATACTTTACAGGAGGATTCCCTCACTCACAGAAAGTGACCTTCAAACCCAATCTCAATGGAGGAAACATTGAAAAAAGACGCCGGGACCCTCAATCTGCCCTTTAAAAAAAGCACCTTTTGGCAATATAGCTGGCACTGGTAAAGGATTGGAACTAAAGGGAAGCCAGTGGGGCCCGACTTATTCTTAAACCAACGAACCTAAAAAGCACACCTATGCCTCCAAATCTTTCAGCTGTCTTCCTTTTAGACCGACCCCGCCTTCTTGCGCGAGCTTTCCTCGAAGCGGAGCCAGGCGTAGCCGGCCACCAGGTGTGGAGTGCCCATGAGCATGCGGCCCGCGTAGACCACCCCCACCACCTGGCATTGGCCGAAACCCGAAACGGACACCAAAACTAGTCTGATACACTGTACATGAACACCGACGGGAAAATAAGTGTTTATAAATGTTATTTAAAACCAAACATATTAATCAACAATAAGTTGGTTAAATCATAATAATGACAATTACTAAACAAATATAATCAACGGCTGGCATTGCCAGGAGAAAAACCGGTGGCCGATTTGGCTGGCTCAAATAAATGTACCAAAATGGCCCCTGGGGAAATGGAACCAAGGAGTAAAACCTTCGTAACCCTAGCTTCTAAATTTTGAGCCACAGCCACGAAACCAAAATTATTCTGATACACTGTTTGTGCTAAGGGTTTGTTGTATTACACCCTGGGAATACACCCACTGGGTATTGACCCCATTTCGTTTACGCACATCTCCGGATAAAACTGTGTTATGTTGAACCATTCTGGGTCACTTCCCAAGGGTGTAATCCCAAGGTGTAATACACAAACCCTCAGATTCTGAACACCGACGGGATAACGAGTGTTTATGAATATTATTAAAAACCAAAAAATACTAATCGCAAATAATTTGTTGAATCATAAACAAAACAATAACAAATATAATCAACGGCCGACGTTGCCATGGGAAAAAAATGGTGGCCGATGTTCAGTTACCCTCCCACCCTTTTAGCATGGAACCTGAGGTTCGGGCAGTCCCGGTTTGGACCATTTTCTGTTTAAAGGGACCGGGTGCCTGCAACGTTCCATGTTAATTGGTGGGAGGGTACCCCCAGTAGACCAATAGTTACCCTCCCACCAATTAACATGGCGTATCGACAATTTTCTGTTTAAAGAGACCGAGTCCCTGTCAGGTTCCATGTTAATTGGCGGGAGGGTAACCCCTCACTTCCCATCGAGTTGGCCAGAAAAGGCATCCAAACTTTGTGTGACCACATGGTGAAAAGAGTTGCTACAGTCCGGGAAGAGACATTCTTTTGAGAAACCTCCTTTTTTGGGGACTGAATTTGTCTCGCCTCCCAGAAAAAGTACACCAGCCTCAGCTTGTTGTTTACCGCCAAATGGCCACCAAACCCGAAAAAGTGCCTCAAGTCCGAAACGGAACTCAGGAAGTGAGTGGAATCTTGGAACCCCCCACGTCAATTTGCAGCGGAGCATCTCACCGACAGACAGGGATCCGGATGCATTATACACCTGAGCATTGCAACTTGTAAATGGTGTCCAACTTTATTTTGGTGTTGAACAAGCAACATATGTTTCAATTGGTTGCAACATGAATTTCTTTTAAGGAGACCTGCTACCCCATGAAGCTCATTCCCAGAACACCAGCGCTGGCGTTTTGGGCGTTTTGGGCTATGCTGACCAACCTTGGACCCCGGGGCGCCCCGACCCCCAAACCCCAGGGCCTCGCCGCGCAGCGCAGGGGTGGCGTGCACCGCCACCCGCTCCGCCCGCACCTCGAAGCGCCCCGCGTGGCCCAGGGGCCGCGGGTTCGGCGGCGTGGCTGGGGCCAGGAGCTCCTGGAGGGCTTGAGGGGGAGGGATCCCCAGCCCCTTCGACATGGAATTCGGGGAGGGGGGTGATTTCTCACAGACGCCATTTAGGGTTCCATTCTCCCTTTTGTGAAGGCTGAGGGTGGGTGGAGGGACCCCCAGAATTCGGGGAGTTCCAAATCGAATTCGAGCTCCTGCGGTTTGGGGTGGGAGGGCCTTCAAAATGGGAATCGGGGTGACCCCTCAAAGACACCATTTAGGGTTCCATTTTCCCTTTTGTGAAGGCTGATAAAATGGAATTGTGGGACCCCGCCCTCCCCCTTAAGCTATGGGGGGGGGTGGAGGGGTTGGGGTTGGGGTTGGAGTGCATGGAGTTGGGGTGGATGCCCCTCGTTCCCTACTTGCAATATTTAGGCATTCATTGTAGGGGGAAGTTGGAGTTGGAGTTGGGTTGGTTGAGCTGGGGTGGAGTTGGGTGGAGTTGGAGTTGGTCTGGGGTGGACCTGGCCTTGCTCGATCCATGGGAACCGGCAAGTCCGAATTGCTCAAAGCTTTTTGTCAAGGGAGATGAAACCCAGAAAGGGAAAAGTCTCACTCTCTTAGTTGCTGGCGAGACCCCTCGGCAAAAAGTTTCAAGCACTTTTTGCGGGTCCAATACGGGATAAATCCGCGGTGTCCCTAAAAGTGAAAGTCCAAAGATTCAACCAAAATGGTCATAAAGATGTTGGCGATGTCGAAAAGCGAGTGGTAATTACTGCGGTAGCAAGCTACTTGAGCAACAAAGATGTTGTTGTGCAGCATAATTTGCGGATAGCAGGTAACAAGTAACAAGATAAAAAGGGCGACGGAAGTTCCCAACAGCTTCCAACTAAAGGACTCTGAGGATTGTCATTTGCCTGGTGCGAATTGAGCGCCACGGTTGACAGCTTGCTTCCGCACAACTTGACAGGAGGCTCTGCCTTCTTTTGAGGGCACTCTGCTTGTTTGGTGATTTCAAAGGGAGCCCAAAAGGAAACCCACCCTTTTGCAGGGTGCCCTAAAAAATGACGCACCCCTTTTCTTGCTCGCTCAGCGTGACCTCCAGTTGGAAATTCTGGGCAGATTGAGAATAGCTCAGTCATGAGAGACTGCTTCAGTCAGTTTAGGCTTGGTTTCAGCCCGGGAAGGGTGGCTTTAAATTGGGGTAGGTTTAACTTTAACTGGTGATGTCTCGTATGAATTTCGGCTAGAAATATGGCTGACTTTCATTGGGGGTTTAGCAGTTAGACAAGTTAGCTTTGGGGTTAGGCTGATTGTTGCCAGGCGCACGGATATTCTAACGGCCTAAATAATTAGAATGGGGGGTTGTTGGGTACTTATTAAACGCAACGTAAGCATAGGAGTGAAGTGTTAGCCATTTTTTGGGGGGCTTCCACCCGCAAACTCCCACACCTGTGTTTTGACCTCTATTTGTCCAGTTTCGTTGGGGCTCGAAAAACAGGGTCCCCAACTAACATAAAATCAGTGCCACAACTAACCCCCCACTAACATGACTCAGAAGGCTCCTCGAATGAAAAAGGAGGAGAAATTGTCTTCATTGGGCCAGCTTGCAAAAGGCTAACTTGTTTCTAGTTTCCCGTGTATAAACATAGCTACAACCTATTTACTACGCGGGTTGAAGATCCAAGCAGGCATATTTCTTCACTGAACAGTCCGGTTCGTGAGGTTGGCTTCTGCCTGGAATGATCCGTGAAGAGTTGGTCCCTGTCAGCTTTTTGAGGGGGGGGGGTTGGAGAGTACCGCTTTTCATCCGCGCCTGTAGGCTAACTTGGTTGCTCTTCCCCCTGACCTTTTGTAGGCCTAGCCTTTTGCTTCCATGAGGTAAGCCTCTGGTCTCGGGCAATGTTCTGGGTGCGTCAAAGGGAACTCCTGAAATGGGTTCAGTCTCAGGTTTCCAGACATTTGACGACCCCAAAAGCAAAGATGCCTCAGAGGGTGTCAAGTTGCTTGGCGGGCTGTTTCACTTATTTCGAGGTAAATAGAATAAAAGAAGTGTTTTCAACCTTTGCGAGTGGGCCTGCGGCATGTCATGGAGGGCCAAGGAAGTGTGAAAAACAATTTCAACGTGACAGTACTTTTGTGGGGGCCTTAGCCCTTTAGACCTTTCTCAAACTAATGGAAAATATTCCACTATACCAACAGCAGGTTCGACCTTTTGCTCATCATGCTAGCATGCAAAGGTTTGCGAATCCCTGAATCAGATCCTTTTCACTTTGGATCACATTGGAGTTCCACAGCGCATGCGATCCACGCCGGACATCACAAGCTGTTAAGGGAAAACACCAAGGACCTGGCCCGGCAGCCCGCTGGCATGGCAGAATGACAATTTTCGCCGAGTTTTACGCCAAGGTTACGCCAAGTTTCGGCAAGTCGATTGTCACTCGTGCAGAACGCCAGAATCGCAACGAACAACTCTTATTTCGCGAGAACACAAGAGAAGAAAACACTTCTTTCTTTTTTCGGAGAGCGCGTTACGCCAAGTTTCGCCAAGTTACGCTATG
Organism: Effrenium voratum; assembly: GCA_963377175.1. Taxonomy (NCBI): domain Eukaryota; class Dinophyceae; order Suessiales; family Symbiodiniaceae; genus Effrenium; species Effrenium voratum. The sequence continues at coordinate 312,906 of CAUJNA010001413.1, read as the reverse complement.
TTTCGACGAGTTACGCTATGTTTTGCCAAGGGAGCCACGTGATGAGCCTGCGGACCAATCGGAAGTTGACACTAAGCGGCGAAGAGCAGTTGGGGGTACGCTCCGACAATCTGACAAACAAAGACGAGGGAAGGAATCCGTGGAAAATCTGGATGAGGGCTTTGTGCTGAGCACCTCCCCATTCTCCCGGACATGCCCATGGTTGCTTGGAATTATGTTTTCCATCTGTTGTGAAAGGCAAGAAGTGTTTGGCGACCTGGGGCCAATGTCTGAAAACACTTGTTTGAATTCGCGTAGCAAAAGCACGTCGAAAACACTTGTTTCACCCAAAACACAAAACCTCAAGCAACTTAACAACAGATGGAAACCAAAGCCATTTTGGGGTCCGCTAGTAAGCCCGGCTGGAACCCTTCCAGAACCCTCCCTGAAAGCCAAAGCTAATTTGGGCAGAGACCCCAAAGCGTTCAGCTCCTAGAAAAAGTGTGAGATCTTCAAATTCCCCCTTCCCAACCCCCTTCCCACCCCCCTCCCACCCCCCTCCCCCCCCCCTGCCCCCCCCTTCCCCGCCCGGGAACAAAGACGCACACTGAGCATCCCTTTCGGCTCCGCTTCGCCTCATGGAGCAACGCGAAGGCGCAGTCTCCCAAGGCCCCCAGCTGCCGGCAGCTGCCAGCGCTGAGCTGCAGCCAGCGGCTGCCGTTCACCTAGCTCCACGAAAGCCTCTTTTGCAGTTTGACTCTTCTCTTGGTTGCTGAAACGACCCCCCTGCAAAAAGTTTTACTTTTTTGGGGGTTTAGTGGAAAACCCATTTATTTCCCCAAAAAAATCAAGTCTAAAGACCCAACCAAATAGCAGTCAATAAGCCTCCGGGGAATCCTCCAGTGGACTCTTCTGCCATAATCTCTGGTTCTTGTAGAACGCAAATGGGACACCACCCCCGGAAAAAAAAAGAGTTGGCTCTTCAGTTGAATTTGCGAAAACCTCTTCTTCAGTTGACTCTGCCACAACCCCCACAACCCCTGAGTCTTGCAGAGGGTAACTAGGAAACCACCCAAATGAAAAAAATTGGCCAACCATTGTTTATCATTGCAATGGTCTTTCTTAAAAGAAAAGAAACAACATAAAATATTTTTTTTAAAAAAAAAGAGATCAACTCAGGGAGGTTGGACTTCCTTTAAGCGACCCAAAAGTCAGCTTCCCTGTTGCTGATTTGGGGCCCAGTGGTGAAGTGTGGAGCTTGGGTGGATCCCCCCAATCTCTACAAGAACCAGGACCTTTTCAGGGCTTACCCATCAAACTGATTGATCCCTTTTAGCTGACATTTCAAAGGACATCCACAGAAACTCAGCTTCCCCCTAGCTGTAAACAAGGATCCGGATGCATTATACACCTGAACATTGCAACTTGTAAATGGTGGTTTCCCTTTGTTTTGGTGGAAAAAACAACATGATTCAAATGGGCAAAATGTATCTTTCAAGGAGCCCTGATAAAAACAAAAAATGTGGTTTGGTGGTTGGCCAGGGGTGCAAACCCCCAAACCCCCAATCCAAACCTGAGAAACAAAGCATTTGCTTGGATTTCGGTGCCTTGTCCCACGGCTGTGGACCTTCAAGAGAATCGCTTTCACCCCACATCTTACCAAGTGTTAGGAGAAAGACATGGCTCCAGTTTTAGCGGGTTGCCACTCACCGCCAACCCAGGGTGTTCAGTGGAACATACAACCACGAAGGATACATTTGTATGTGTATATATATATGTTCCAGGCCGTGAACCCCCCCCCTCCCCCCCCCCAACCCCCCCCCGCTGTGGGGGTGGGGTGGGGTGGTGGGGTGGTTTGCGGTGGGTTTCGGGTGGATTTAGGCTTAGGGTTGGGGTTAAGGAGGGGTTGCAGGGTGGTTTGGTTTAGGGTAGGATGTTGCGAGAGGTGCTGGGGTGTTGGTTCACGGGGTGAAAGGGGGAGTCATGGGACCGAAGCTGCAGGGCTCACACGGTACTGGACAGCATCCCCAGCATTGCCAGCATGGGGACCATACCGTTGGGGGGGGGGGGGGTACGTGGCCCAGGGACTGGTACATATATATATATATAGAAATAAAAATACATATTTACATGTTTATACAAATACCCTGGTTTCGCCCTGGGCGTAGTGGAAAGCATCTTAGAGATTCCTCTTTCCCGCTTCTATTTTTCCGTTTTGTGGGTTGGGGCAAGGCGGCTTTGACCATTGGAGGTTGGTGGGTGGTTTCCCATGTAACCTAGGTCCTCCAGTAGAGAGGTTAGAATAAGTTGGTACCCTTTTTAAGGGTACCAACTTTTTCGGTAGTCTATTCTAGTGGGTGATCGGAACCCTCCCCAAAAAAAGGGCACTACTGGGGGACCTAGTAACCCTTGCAAGGGGTTCAAATCCCCAAAGCACCAATCCAAACCGCTGAGGGTTAATCTTGACCCCAAACAAGAACAAAAACAAAACGTCTTAATATGTGATGAGCCGCAAGGAGACACCCCCGTTGTTAAGCTGGACTATTATCTTTTTGGGGGGGACCCTCACACATTGGTGATTTTCCTGTTGCTTTCCCTTCAAAGCCACGAAACAAGGGTGTCTTCAAAAAGAGACCCTTTCCACATTTTCTTCCCTTCTCCCTCAGTTGCCAGTGGCCATGGGAAAACATGGCCATCCTTTTTGGCTGGCTGACTTTACAGGGAAACCCTTCTTTAAAGGAAGTTGAAAAACGTGGGCACCCAGCACCGGTCAACTGGGTCCCTCCTCCCCCCCCCAATTCCTCCCCTCGAGGAATTCGCGCCTCGATGAGGCCCTCGAGCACCGCACCCTTGGGCGCCATCCCCACCAACTCCGCGGAAGCCTTCGCCGCTTTTCGCAGGCCCAGGCCCCGCAAGGCCTCGAAGTACCTTGGTCAGCGCCGCGACTTCGAGCCCAAGGCGCGACAAGACCAACGTAATGTTGACCCATGTCCCATTATGGGGGGGGGTAAAAAGGGTTCATCAGGATTTCAGACATGGGGGTAACGGAGTTTTGGGGTCCGATAGCTTCGTTTGACACCACCTAGGTCCTCCAGTAAGAGGTTAGAATAAGGGTACCAACTTGCTTTTCTCCTGAAGTCTATTTCAGTCTGGGAACCCTCCCCCAAAAAAAAAGGGCACTACTGGGGAACCTAGGCAACATACGGGCCTTGACCGATTGGAATCGGGTTCTGAGGCTGACGTGACATATTGGCCGAACTAATTGTCCAGCATGAGGGTGTGGGGTTCTTTCAAACCACGTTTGCTCATGTTCATTGGGGTGAACTATGTTACTATGTTTTATTTGCCGATTGTATGTCTTGCCTGTGAAAAGTAGCAGATTGCGTCGTTCGCTCTTGGTGAATCATTCATCCTAAGATGAACATGGACTCCCAACACAGGAGCCTTCAAGGGTGAAACCGTTCGGAAAGGGCGATCCGGTGAGGTTCTTTGGATATTCCAGTGACGGATTTGCTGTCGGGCCAACGGTTCCCCCAATCCTTCCGGTCTACAATCGGGACCAAACCCTCAGTGGGAAGTGATGAATCAATCCCTGGTCGATTAATACCACACCATCCCCCCCATTTGTTGAAACACCGGCCATGAGAGGGGTGTCTCCTTGTGGGGATTGAGCTCACTCTTGGAGGGAACACCCCCCTGATTTGTGGGGATCACGGAACACCCCCCTGGTAAGAAAGGACGGGCTTATTCATCCGGGGTCAACGTGAACGGGCTGAACACGGCACCTGTGGCATCCAGTGGGCAAGCATCTCAAGGACAAGAGGCACGTGTCCCACGGAGGGTCAAGCTGAAGACTGGCACTATGAACTGGCCGGTTTACGTCTTCCAGTGGCTTTTTAGCCACTCCTCCCCCCCCAACAAAAAACAACAAAACACACAAGGGAGAAGCCCAACAACGAAACACACACGCGCCCAGAGAGAGACGGACACAGAGACACACGGGTTCTAACTAACCACGCCATGGTTGCCGGCAACTTGCCAAATCAGCCTGTCGGAAAGAAATAGGCACTCGGTTGCAAAATCTGCTCCCCTGCTAAATGTGAATAACTTTTCGCGGATTCATACCAGTAAAGCCGGCAAGCCGGGTGGCGGAAGTTTCAAAAATATAAAAACTATAGTTATCTTTCTCTTTCTTTTCTTGACTCTTTTTCTCCGTTCTACCTCTCTATCTATATATCTACCTATCTCTCTATCTATCCATCTCTCTATTTCCCTCTATCTCTGTCTCTCTCTTTCTCTCTCTGTCTCTCTATCCCTCTTTCTTTCTATCTTTCTATCTCTCTATCTCTCTTTCTTTCTATCTATTTATCTCTCTATCTCTTTCTCTATCTCTTTCTATCTGTCTATCCATCTATCTCCCGCGTATCTATCTACCTATCTATCTATCTATCTGTCTATCTCTCTATCTAGCTATCTCTATATCTCTCTGTCTACCTATCTATCCATCTCTCTCTCTCTATCTGTCTATCTCTCTATCTATCTATCTATCTATCTATCTATCTATCTATCTATCTATCTATCTATTTATCTCTCTATCTCATTATCTCACGTGTATTTATCCATCTCTCTATCTCTCTATCTATCTATCTATCCATCTCTCTATCTACCTCTCTCTCTACCTATCTATCTATCTATCTACCTCTCTATCTATTTATCTATCTATCTATCTATCCATGTACTTATTTCTGTATCTATCTACCTATCTATCTATCTCTCTCTATCTCTGTTTCTATCTATTTATCTATCTCTCTATCTGTCTGTTTATCGTTTATCTATTTGTTTATTTATCTCTCTATCTATCTATCTATCTATCTATCTATCTATCTATCTATCTATCTATCTCTCTATCTCTTTTTGTCTCTCTCTCTGTCTATTTATCTATCTATCTTGCTCTCTCTCTCTATCTATCTATCTATCTATCTCTTTCTCTATCTCTTTCTATCTTGACTTCGCGTACTACTTTCGTACTTAAAAGTTGCAATTTTCGAGCCCCACTGCGAAAGTGGACTTCACGTACTACTTTCGTACTTAAAAGTTGCGATTTTCAAGCCCCAGCTGCGAAAGTGGACTTCACGTACTACTTTCGTACTTAAAAGTTGCGATTTTCGAGCCCCAGCTACGAAAGTGGACTTCGCGTACTAATTTCGTACTTAAAAGTTGCGATTTTCAAGCCCGGCTGTGTCAGATTTCCAAATGGCTTATCCGGGCGGCCTGCTGATCAAAAAGGATATAAACCATGCTTAAAAAGCAAATCACGTGAAGAATTGCACTGCATGACCCAAATATGGAAATACGTGAAGCTCCAACAGTACCACACCTTTAGAACCTGGCTCAACCTCCAAACGACCACCGCCAACCAATTTCCGGCCACCTTCCGACCACCTTCCGACCACGCTCCGACCACCTCCAACCACCCCCCGACCACCTTCCGACCACTCTCCGACCACCTCCGACCACCCCCCGACCACCTCCGACCACCTCCCGACCACCTCCCGACCTCCGACCACCTCCGACCACCTCCCGACCACCTCCCGACCAGCCTTCAACCACGCAAGGCCACAGTGACGGGAACAGGCCCAAAACATGCCAAGTTCGCCGTTTGGGGCTACATTTAAGGAAAAGTGGGATTGAGCTTCCTAATAAGGAATTTTGGAAATCCAACACCCGGCTGCGAAAGTGGACTTCGCGCACTACTTTCGTACTTAAAAGTTGCGATTTCTGAGCCCCGGCTGCGAAAGTTGACCTTGCAAAAGTGCTGCGCCTGCCACGAATTCTGCACTTGACCTTGCGAAAGTGCTGCACCTGCCACGAAATTTGTACATGACCTTGTGAAAGTGCTGCGCCTGCCACGAAATATGCGCGTGACCCTGCGGAAATGCTGCCCCTGCCAGGAAATATGTACTTGACCCTGCGACAATGACGCCCCTGCCACGAAATCTGTTCCTGACCTCGCGAAAATGCTGCCCCTGCCACGAAATCTGCATGCGCCGCCTTGCGCGTCCGTGCCAATAAGATTTGCGATGCGTCCGTGCCAGAAGTAAGAAAATGCCGCGCCTGTCACGAAATCTGCACTTGACCTTGCGAAAATGATGCACCTGCCACGACATCTGTACCCGACCTTGCCAAAATGCTGCGCCTGCAACGAAATTTGAACCTTGCGAAAGTGTGCGCGTCCGAGCCAATGGTCCCGGCGCGAGCCCGTCGCGAGCCCGTTCCGAGACCGTCTCCGTCAAGCCAAAACCCGCAGAGGGTTGCACTTTTTGCAGATTTCTATTCCCCCGCCACACGTATACGCACGTTTTCTCGCATGCATTCATTCTTTCTTCATCTCATCTTTGCGCAGAGCTACCTTTCAATTAGTTTCCGTAACTCGGAAGTTTCCTTCTAAACTTCCTTTGATAAAGAAACCCACTAGTTGGCAACAAGTTGCTCAGTCCGAACATCCCTTGGCAAAATGCACATGCAAGGGCCATTGCCATGCCATGCCATGCCGCCATCGCCTGTCAGCCGAGAAGCTCGTAGGTGACCGTGCGATCGGAAGATGGCACTGTGTGCCTGGGATAGTCATGGCAGGCATAAACACATGGATCTCTGTGGGGGTGGGTAGGGTGGGTAGGGTGGGCAGGGTGGGTAGGGTGGGTAGGGTGGGTGGGTGGGTTGGGTGGGTAGGGTGGGTAGGGTGGGTAGGGTGGGTGGTAGGGTGGGTAGGGTGGGAAGAGCGGGTAGGTGCCCTGGGGACTGGAATGTTAACAAGGAATCAGTGATACCTGCTGCTGTTCTGCGAGTGCCCACCCTGCCCACCCTACCCACCCTACCCGCCCTACCTACCCTACCCACCCTACCCACCCTACCCCTACCCGCCCTACCCACCCTACCCACCCTACCCACCTATCGACCCTGCCCACCCTACCCACCCTTCCCGCCCACCCTACCCAGCCTACCCTACACCCACCCACCCCATCCCGCCTACCCACCCTCACCCTACCACCCACCCCACCCCCTGCCCACCCCCCCGCCCGGCCCGGCCCTACACCCTACCACCCTACCGACCGGAGGAGGAGAAGCCTGCGGCTCGGCTTCCAAGCCACCTCCTGGCGGGCACGGAAAAAAAGAGGAACCCCCCCCCCCAACGAACCCTCGGTCGTCCTGCCAGCCGCCGGGCCACGCTCCCTCCTGACAGCAGAAAAATCAAACGACGCCCGTGCGAACCCTCAATCGGCCTCCCAGCCGCTCCACGCGGAGGCGCTCCACTCCTGACAGGAAAAAAAAGAGACCCCCCTGACAACGAACAGAGGAAGCAAAAAAAGGACCCTGAAAAAAACAGGAACGCCCACCTGGCTGCCCAGCCACGGGCCCCAGGTCTGGTCCTGAGACCAAAAAAAAAGGCATGTTTTTGCAAGGAAAAAAAGACGGCCTCTCCACCATCCGCCATCGCAAGCGGCCGAGCGCACCGGGATGCCGAGGTGCTGTTGCTGCTACTGTTGCTGCCTGCTTAGCCCGCTACCCGAGCAAAACCTCAAGTGCCCTCCCCGAGCTATGATGAAAGTGCCCTCCCCGAGCTAAGATCTAAGTGCCCTACCGAGCTAAGTGCCCTCCCCGAGCTATGATTAAAGTGCCCTATCGAGCCAAGTGCCACATTTGCGGCATCATGCCAGCCATGGGCTGCGGCATAAAGCCTCCCATCGGGAATGCGGGATACATTGGACTCGGGTACGGAAAAGGGGCAGCTTGTGCGCCCTTGTTGGTATCCGCCGGTTGGCGTCCTCGATCGGGCGGTTCCGCCACGACCGTATTGCCCGTGCTGATGGCCGTATTGGCCACCCTTACCCTTGTGTTGGTCACCCTTGTGACCCTTGTATTGGTCACCCTTGCGACCCTTACCTGCATATGGGTCACCTTTGTGACCCTCGCCTTTAGGCCAGGGGTTTGCAGGGGCATTGCCCTTCCGAGGATCTCCCTTGCCCTTTTGATCCGGTCGCATTGGAGCCGGACGATGATCACCCCTAGGTGTAGCAGCCCGCGGTTCTGCAAAAACGATGGCGCATTGGCCGTCACGCTGTACAGCAGTAACCATGTCGACCTTGTTTTGATCGGTATACTCGATTGGGGCCGTGATCGACCCGCCACCGGTTCTCAGGGACTCTATGCTCAGCCTGAGAGTCTCGGTGATGCGGTGATGTCAAAATCAGGATCTTCGTTACTGAAGTCCATGAGGCGTCGCTCAGCTTGGACTACTGGCATGGTCACGTCCTCACGAGAGGCTTAGGCCATACAGTGGGACCAGATGTCCATCCTCGACTGCGAGGCGGTACGCGTCGTACATGTATACAGAAAGGTAGAAGGCAAAGGCTGAATTTAGACTGCCCTTCCTTGTCATGTGACGGCCCCACTGCGCCGCGTGTTGCGGGTGGTTGATCAAATATGCAAGCACGGTTAAGCCATCAGGAACTGGGATTCCAGTCTCACTTTCCTCGATGAGCAGCTGTTTTGCTACCCATCGCTCGAGTGCTTCGTCACTCGCTCGCACACACGAGTGAGTGTCCATCGAGGTGACGTAGGGTGGGTAGGGTGGGCAGGGTGGGTAGGGCCGGCCCGGGTGGGTGGGGTGGTGGGCAGGGTGGGTAGGGTGGGTAGGGTGGGTAGGGTGGGTAGGGCCGGGCCGGGCGGGATGGGGTGGGTAGGGTGGGTAGGGTGGGTAGGGTGGGTAGGGTGGGTAGGGTGGGTAGGGTGGGTAGGGTGGGTAGGGTGGGTATGGGTAGGGTGGGTAGGGTGGGTGGGTAGGGTAGGGTGGGTAGGGTGGGTAGGGTGGGTAGGGTGGGTAGGGTGGGCAGGGTAGGGCCGAACCGGGCGGGATGGGGTGGGTAGGGTGAGGGTGGGTGGTAGGGCGTAGGGTGGCTAGGGTGGGTAGGGCGGGTAGGTGGCAGGGCCAGGTGGGTGGGGTGGGTAGGGTGGGTAGGGTGGGTAGGTGGGCAAGGTGGGCAGGGCCGGGCCGGGCGGGATGGGGTGGGTAGGGTGGGTAGGGTGGGTAGGGTGGGTAGGGTGGGTAGGGTCGGTAGGGTCGGTAGGGCGGGTAGGGCGGGTAGGGTGGGTAGGGTGGGTAGTGTGGGTAGGGTGGGTAGGGTGGGTAGGGTGGGTAGGGTGGGTAGGGCTGGGTAGGGGCCGGGCGGGCGGGATGGGTGGTGGTAGGGTGGGTAGGGTGGGTGGGTGGGGTAGGGTGGGTAGGGTGGGTAGGGTGGGTAGGGTGGGGGCGTGGTAGGGTGGGGGGTGGGTAGGGTGGGCGGGTGGGTAGGGCCGAACCGGGCGGGCTGGGGTGGGTAGGGTGGGTAGGGTGGGTAGGGTGGGTAGGGTGAGTAGGGTGGGAAGGGTGGGAAGGGTGGGAGGGTGGGGGGGTGGGTAGGGTGGGTAGGGTGGGTAGGGTGGGTAGGGTGGGTGGGGTGGGTAGGGTGGGTAGGGTGGGTAGGGTGGGTAGGGTGGGTAGGGTGGGTAGGGTGGGTAGGGTGGGTAGGGCCGGGCCGGGCGGGATGGGGTGGGTGGGCATGGCCGGGCCGGGTGGGTAGGGTGGGCAGGGTGGGTAGGGCGGGTAGGGTGGGTAGGTGGGCAAGGTGGGCAGGGCCGGGCCGGGCGGGATGGGGTGGGTAGGGTGGGTAGGGTGGGTGGGGTGGGCAGGGTGGGTAGGGTCGGTAGGGTCGGGCCGGAGGGGTGGGTGGAAGCAGGGGTGCTGTTGAGGGTATGATTTTATGATTTGGCTTAGAGGAAAGCCAAAAGGAACACCGAAATCCATTTGGCCTTCCTGATCGCCAGACCCGCAGCCCAATGGTTTCAGCTCAACGCGGAATACCGAGAGTCACCTTTGGGTGCACCTCGCACAGCCCCTTTCTGAGGTCGTTACAACTTGCCAATGCCAAGCTCCTTGTCAGCTCAGTAGGAATCTATCCTTCGTACTAAGTGAACTCGGTTGCGAAATCTGCGAAGCCCTGCTAAAAGTTTTTAACTTTTAGTGGTTTGATATGGAAAACCCATTCATTGGCAAAAAGCTAAAGTCCTCACATCCCTACGCAAAATGCACCAAAGTGACCAAGTGGATGATCCCTGTTAACCCCCAAAGGGGTCTTCGAACATGGCACATGGACGATCCTGTGGTTCCATTTCTCAAGTCCCAGCTGCCCGTTGATGCGCTTGGCCTCATTGTGACACTCCTGGCGAGAGCATTTCGTGTTGAGAGCACTTCAACTAAACCCTGCAGTGGCTGACTCTCAACCTGACGAAGAAGTGCTGCTGCTGGTGCCAGAACCGGAATTGCATGAACAGGAGGTTCCTCAAGGGTCCATGGCCCAAAATAGCCCCCGTGGTGATTGGTTCATCAAGCAAGCCAGGGAACCATCTTAACTTGCCGGGGAGTCTTTCTGCCATTTGTTGTTTGTTTGTTTTGGGAATGGTTTGTTCAAAGACCTTCCATTCGTGCCCTTTCCCCTCTCTTGGGAGGATGTTCCTCATGCACAACTAGGTCCTCCAGTAGAGAGCTTCGAATAAGGGCACCCTCTTTTCTGTATAATGTTAGGTTGCGAATAATAAATGGGGAGTGAATACACAAAAAAAAAACAACATTATTCACACCCCTGAAAAGCAAAAGGGGGAGTTAATACACACAAGTTATTGTGAGGGGCAAAAAATCCGGAAAAATGTTCCCCAAAAAAAGTTTGATAATTAATCCCTAGTTCAGTGCAACTCCTGTCTCTCTCTGCCCCGCCCGCCCCCCAACCTACCGCCACCACCAACAAGGAGATGATGATTAAAGTCCCTGAAAAGGAAGTTTAACTGAGGTCCCCAACAGCCAAATTCTTTATGACAGCCCTTACTAAAAAGTTGCACTCTGCCAAATGTTCAAGGGGGTAGTACAGGAAACACCCAGGAAGCCAGTAATGAGATTTGTTTAAGGGGGGTTAATTGAGAAACAAAAAAAAGGACTGGGGCCAGGGATGCCTGCAGGGAAAAGGGCTTCCCTTTCCAAAGAACTACTGAGTCTCCCCAGAAAAGGAAGTTTCCTTTCCAAAGAACTACTGAGTCTCCCCAGAAAAGGAAGTTTAACTGAGGCCCCAACAGCCAAATTCTTTATGACAGCCCTTACTAAAAGTTGCACCCTGCCAAAATTTCAAGGGGGTAGTGCAGGGAACACCCAGGAAGCCAATAATGAGATCTGTTTAAGGGGAGTTAATTGAGAAAAGTTTTTTAGGACTGGGGCCAGGGAATACTAACCCAATACTAAACCAATTCTAAACAGTACTAAGCCAGTCAACCAGAATACTAAACCAATATATACTAAACCAATACTAAACCAATTCTAAGCAGTACTAAGCCAGTCAGCAAGAATACTAAACCAATACTAAACCAATTCTAAGCAGTACTAAGCCAGTCAGCAAGAATACTAAACCAATACTAAACCAATTCTAAACTGTACTAAGCCAGTCAACCAGAATACTAAACCAATACTAAACCAATTCTAAGCAATACTTACTGGAATACTACTTAGGGAAGACCCGGTCTGACCCTCATTTTGTTTTTAGGGCTTCCTCTATTGACCCCCCCCATTTTGTTTGGGGGGGGGGGGGCCTTTATTATTCACTCCCCAACATTAGTCTATTTTAGTAGGTTTGAACCCTCCCCCCAAAAAAAAGAAACGGGCGAGAAAGGGCGCCTAGCTGGAAGACCTAGTCCAGGAAACCCATTTCTCCCACTGGCGAGGCTTCGCGCTCGTCTCCTGCAGCTTCTGGGCCTTGAGCCTGGCCTCTGCAGCCAGACGCTCCAGGCCTGAGCGTCGAGTCGATGGCTCTTGCCCCCTTCAACCTGCAGCCAGCGGAGCCCTCTGTTTTTTGCTTTTTTTTAACCAGACAAACCTAAGGACACCTTCAGGTTCATAGGATTTCAGAGTGCAGTGCCTTCCCTCCCGTCAAAGGACCCCAAGGACCCCCAATTGGTCTCCCGACATCCATCCTGATCCCTCGCCATTTCGACCCCGTCTTCTTTTCCCCGCGGGGATCCCTCGCAGGAGGTTTCTGCCGAAGCCTTTCAAGCTTCGACACACTTGGAGGTACTGGAGTACATCATGACTAGCCAATGAAAGCGTTGACACAGCACTGGCGGCTCCTGGAGCTTGGCCGAACCAAATCATGATTTCACACAGCGCGGGGTAACTGAGCTTTGGGGTCCCGTAGCTTCCTTTGACACCACCTGGGTTTTCTTTGAGTAGAGGGGGTTAGACTAAGGGCACCAACTTTTTGCTGTAGCCTATTTTAGTAGGGGATTCCCCTCCCAACCAAAAAAGTTGCTAGGGCACTACTCAGGGAGTCCCCAAGCTTCCCCTCCCAAACCAAACAAGACACGGGTGAGAGGTCGTCGGGGTTGCAGATTGCGGGGCCCGGAATCGGGCCCGGGCGAAGCGCACAGGCCGTCGGGTTCAGGGCCCCCGGAAAAACGAGAAAAAATATGTCCCATAGTGATAGATTCCCATTCAAACCAAGACGGGGGAAAATAAACCATATGCTTGAGCAAATGGAAGATTGTAGGAAACCCTTCGATCCATTTTCCTTTGGTCCCGAAAAGGTGGTTCCCTTGGTTGCCTGGAATGGAACTTTCATTTGCTTTTTCGTCCCCTGGGGAAAAACATATATGTTTTTCGAGTAGTAGTTTCCATTCCCTGTAAACCAACCAAGGAAATAACAAGTATACTCAGTTGCCCAAAGCACCCGGAACTCAAAGGTGTGTACTTTTTGGGGTCATGATTCAATATGGATCAACATAGGCAAACCAAAAGGTCAAAAGGTCGGTTTTGAGCAGCTGAGTACACTGAAACGCGAATGGAAGCAAAGATAAGCTGTATGCCACTGGGGCACTGTCCACAAGTGGTGCTTCAGCTGCTGGTGCTTCGGCTGCCGGTGCTTCGGCTGCCAGTGCTTCGGCTGCCGGTGCTTCGGCTCTCGGTGCTTCGGCTGCTTCTGGCACGCGAGGACATTCGACGCTTTGGGCTTCTGATCTTTGTGGGGAAGCCCCGCTTTCTGGGCTGGGTACTTCGGTTTCAGCTTCGGTACTCTGCTCTTTGGCAGGCGTTGCTTCTTCAGACTCGGCACGCTCTGTGGCCTCGGGTGCTGCTTGCCTAGCTTCCTCTGACTCTTTTTGCTTGGCGTCCTCCTCTTCTTTTCTCTTTCCTTCCCCCTCTGCCTGTCTCTTGGCGTCCTCCTCCTCTTTTCTCTTTCCTTCCTCCTCTTCTTTTCTCTTGGCTTCCTCCTCTTCTTTCCTCTTTGCTTCCTCCTCTCCTTTTCTCCTGGCTTCCTCCTTGGCTTCCTCTTCCTTCCTCTTGGCTTCCTCCTCTTCCTTCCTCTTAGCTTCCTCCTCTTCCTTCCTCTTGGCCTCTGCTCTTCTCTTGGCTTCCTCCTCTGCCCGCCGCAGAGCTTCCGCTCTCTTAGCCTCCTCCCTGCGTTTGGCTTCTTCCGCCTTGCGCTCCTCCTCCAAGCGAGCCTCTTCTGCCTCGCCGCCAGGCTCTCGCAATTTTCTTTACCCCGTGGAAGCTGCGGCAGAAATATTTGTGGACACATGCGGGTGCCGCGTCTTTCTTTGAGGGTACACTTGTTTGGTGGTTTTTACAGGGAAACCAAAAGGAACACCTTGATTTTTTTGGAGGGTGGTCCCCTAAAAAAAAATGGCTCAAAATTGGAGCCTTGGCTAACCCTCAATCTCCACCATCCTTATTTCCCAATACGAAGTGGATTCCCTCCGTAGCCCTTTGGGGTAAGAATTGAGGATTGCCGAGAAAAAAGAAAAAACAACATACTTTCATCAACAGGGAAACCAGTTGACAGGCAATCCAAGACGGCGGACAATGGCTTCCCCTTGTAATGCCAAACTGGGTCGGGACCCGTGACTCTATCACCTTGTCACGAACATCGACCCTAAAACATCGGGTTTTCTATAGCCACAACCCATTTGCTTTGGTGCATACCGAACGCCCAACTTCCCGCGTTCATCGGTGGTTCCCAAAGGAACTGGAAACCAAAGTGCTGCTTAGTCAACTCCCTGCATCCACTTTGTCATTGATACGTATTGAATTTTCTAGGGGGGGGGCAGGAGGGAGCCCAAAATATGGCTTTAGTAGGGGCGTATTAAAGGCTTATTCAGGGCTTATTGAGGGCTCCCCCCATGAACTAGCATAAACCACAGCATAGACCACAGCTCAGAATCTGCATGCCCGGAACGGCCAAATCAGCTTGGCAAGTAAGAAGGCTCAGCTCCCTACAGGAACGGGGAGTGAATGCCATGCAAATATCTAATAATCTCGTGCATCTTGGGCCCATAGTGAGGGTTCACAGAAAATCACTGCTGGTTCTGCTTCTTCTGTAGCCTACCTCAACATTTTGTTTGTAGCTTCGGACCCCTACCATCGCGGCACCAAGATATCCAGCAGCTTCGGAGCCTGAATCCCTCAGAAGCACCCATACATTTCTCGGCGATCCGTGGGAACACCCACGACTCGGCCTTTACGCACTTCGAGTTGCGCCGCTGTCCAACTCAGCAAGTCCCAACAAAAAGCAAACCCGCCCAACAACTCGTCGCGAAAATTGGGCTTCCGAGTCCTTCTACTTGCTTCAATCATGGGTGTCCAAACAATTGGGAACATAGATGGCCCTAGATGATTGAGGCCAACTAAGCCAAGGCCCTCTATTTTATGGCTTTAACATTCCACCGCGCGTTTCTCCAACCCACTAACCCCCCCTTGAAGGCGAGGCCTTGCGCTTCTGCATCTCCTGAGCCATGGAGCTGGCCAGTGTCAACACGGGCTGCCCAATCTCGGGAAGAAAAAAAAGAGGATCCTCCTCTGGATTTCAATGGTCACGGACGGCCGCTCGGAGCAAAATCGCCAGGATTTCAGAGGTGATGTTGGAACGGCTCTTCCACAGGATCAATGTAAACAGGAATGAAAAGGGCGGGGAGGCAAGAAATACGGGCCTAAGAGGCAAGTGTCTCAAAATGAGATTCAGGGAAAGGAACGATGGTGGTCTAGCTCCTCCAGTAGAGGAGTTCGAACAAGGGTACCCTTTTTTTCTGTAGTCTATTTTAGTAGGGGAACCTTCCCCCCCCCAAAAGGGCAACAGGGCACTACTGGGGGACCTAGTGGTGGATTCCGAAAAGGACCTGCATTTGACCATTGGGTGGGGACCTTTGCCCTCCTTTCAGCACTTCCCTACTGACCTCTCCAGACTTGGGGTTATTGCAATCATGTTTGATCCTTCAGTAGGAACCAACACATCTTAGGCGAAACATCTGAATGGGTGAAAAAAATGGTTGCAGGCAATAAGGGATCCCTTCATGAAATAACTCCTGGTTCAGTTTTCTGCTGACTGGACTTCCGCTTTCGCTCCCCACAAGGACAACAAGGTGCAATACAACCCCTCTTGAAACAAGAAGCATTCCCACATGGTTCGCTTATTGCGCATGCAGGCTTCCTAGATTTTCCCAACATCATCCCACCTAGAGGACATGTTCGTCAAAAAAAGGCCCAAAGGGCGATGTTTACAGCTTACACCCACATGGGGGGATAAAAGAGGACCCCCCCGACAGGCAGAGATTTACTTGCGCGTTCAAACTACTTAGTGAGCAGCTTACAACTATCATAAGTCAATCAACCCCTGTCCCACTTGCAACCCTGGTTACCTTCCCAAACCTTGCTATTGCAAAAATAACTGCTTTCTTTTTGTGCAGTCCCCCTAAAATGAACAATTGCAAACAACTGAGAAACTCGCCGTTCGGCCAGTGAAGTAACAAAGAATGTTGACCCCATACTCATCAACCCCTGTTTATTCATAGGGGGTGTCCCTTAATTGGGGGGGGGAATCATCACTTTTGGAGGGGCCCCCCCCTGGCCCCTACTATTAAATAAACTGGTTGGCTGATTACTATGGGGGCAACATGACTTGCCCGGTTCATGCCGGAAGCTCCCCCGCTCACCGGTCCAAACCCATGGCCAAGAAAAAGCCGCCTCTTCGGTGGGCACCCCAAAGTAGCTGCCCGCAGGCGCGCTGCAGAGCCGCTCCACCTCAAGAAGGGTCCATGGGATGTCGTACTGAGCCTGGAACCTTTCAGCCCTAGACGCTCTCTTTCTTTGAGGCGATTCTGTTTTTGTGGTTAGGAAAGATCGGAAAGCCACCAGTTGGGGGCTTTCCAAGACATTTGTCAACTGTGGCCATCGTTCAACCCCACACCTAAGAATTGAATCTGTTCGTTCATGATTCGAGCCGATGACCCAAACATTGACCCAGATGCGGGTCTTGCTCGCTTTTTGGGGGTCTCCCGGAATGCCGACATCCATGTTGGAGGCATTTCTGGGCAAGCAAGCGACACCCATATCTCAAAAGCAAATTGGTGTCCTCTAGTTCGTTCAGGAGGGACATGGGGAACTCAGCAATTCTCCATAACTCCAGGAGCCTGTCCTCTTTGGGGAAGAAGTCAGTTTGACCGAGGCTCACATCAACCCTTCAAAAGGCGAGGGTTTCAGCTTTAATGAGAAACAAAGCCCATCCCCATCCCCTCCACCCTTGTAACAACTGCTTTTTCCCATGTCCAGAAAGTGCAAGAAGCAGTGGTTGGAGGGTGCTGGGCCTTTTCCGGGGACTCCTTGGGTGGTTTGGATACCTTCGAGTTGCCAAAAGCGGAACGTACTCAAACGACCCCACCAACTGAGGGTAACTTGAGGGTTGTAGGTCTCAAGTAGGATATCATCGTAGCACGAAACTGGAGGGCTCTCAAGAGGGAACCCGCACAGATTGTTTTGTTGGAGCGCATTGTCCACTACAATGCAAATATGCTGTGGTCCAAGCTCATTAGGTGGACCATGGTCACAGTTCAAGGAATAATGTCTGTCCCGTTGGTCGTCAGAGATGTTTAAGGAGGTTCATGACCATGCCTATAGTCCCAAGTCAAAGCTTCCAAAGGGGAGATGTCAAAGGGTCTCTGCTTCCGCATCCAAGGCGCTCCATGGCAAATTTGGGGGTACGTCGGGCTTCTGCTCGGTCGGGAAACGCATACATCCCTGAAGGTTGCTGCAGAGACTTGGGCAGGACGTCGGTCTGTGATGGTGTTGGTTCGGTTTGTCACGAGGAATCCTCCAAATAGGAGTGTATTTTGTAAGGTTGGACCCGCCCAAAATGATTGACTTTTCGTTTTGGGAAACTGGCCCCATGTTTTACCGGCTATCAAGGTCACCCCTAGGTGGTATAGGTTTATTAAACGGAAATTGATTGCAAATTCCAGAAACCGTCAAGAGAATGACTTCCGGGAAAGCTCACAACTTGCTAGTGCTCAGGGAATGTGGGAATGAACCTAGGGATTCCCTTAAAGGAACCCACAAGTTGGATGTTTTATATTCGGGTCATTCCATTCCTCCCCCATTAAAAAACCTACGAGTCGGACCTTGTCTCTCAGTTTCGTGCCTCGTGGCAGCAGGACCGCACATAAGGGTTCTCCGCGAAATTCCTGCGAGCTCAGCACATGAGTCGCTTTGGAGCGCGCTTGGTGCTTCGGAGCCTCGTGGTTTTGGGGTTGGGTGGTTTCCCATGTGCCCCATAAGAAGAACCAGGGGTTCAACCACCAACTAAGGGTATGCTGAATAAAAGTAGCTTTGGTCCACCAACCTTCTCTTTTGCTGATATTAAGAGCCAATTTCGGGCCACAGACCACCACCCAAAAAGCGCCTCTGTGGCTCCTCTTTTTTGGGGGTGCCTGCAATCCGGGTTGGCAATACACAGTAAAGCGAAAACCAAAGGAAACACCGAAATCTCGTTTTTGTAAGGGTGTCTTTCTTTGAGGGTACCCCTTTTTGGAAGGTTTTAACGGGGAACCAAAAGGAACACCAACCATTTTAGTGAGTCCCCTAAAGAAGACATCATTTCCCTTTGAAGACCCATACCCAAATGGCTCTGAAGTGGACATGTCCAAATTGGGGTTTGCGTCACTGGGATTGCGCTTGGGAAAAAATGATCTGCATCTGGGTACCCCTTCAATACAACGTTTAAAAGGCCATGTTAAGATAATCTCAAAGTCGAGGGCATGTTTAGGTAAGGCTTTTGGAGGAGGCATATGCACCACTGTTTCAGAATGGGGCGTCCAAATAGCTATTCGGACCCCAGTGGGCGTGCGCTTGAATGGGGGTTGATCAAAAGGTCCAGTGCACATGGGGTGACCATTCTGGAAACCACCAAAACAGATGTGACGCACCTAGGAAGAGGTTCAACCATGGTCAAGACTGGGGCCTTTAAGGGAACACTGATCAACCCCAAATGTGTCTGGTCCGGGTGTTTTATGGAGCCCTTGCTGCGGTGGGTTTAAAGATGAGATGATGAGGAGGCCCTTTTGGGATGGCTTAGGAAAACCAGGAGACTATTCTTTCCTGTGTCATGTATTTCAGATATTGTGCATGTGAATGCCACGCGTGCAGCTGGCAACAAGGCTCATTGCCTGAGAGGAACCAATCTGTAAAGCTCCCGCAGCTTCTTTTCGTGGAATTGGGAGCGACTCTTCCTTTCGAATGAGATTCGGTCAGCGTATCCAGTAGTCTGACATAAGGTTTCTCTGCTCTCCGAAGCAAAGCAGAGCACAGCATGGAAGATACCATCACCAAATGCATGGGTGGAAAGCCTGTCCAGCATGAAGTGCTGGTTAGGAGCATCCAGAACAAAAACTCGCTCGTGCTTACACACAGGGAAAAAAGACCAACCAACAACTCGTGGACGTTGATCAATATTCCTGGCCTGAAAATGGACCCCATGTTTACCGGATCTTTTGATCAGCCCTCATGTGATAAATCATCTTGCACCCACTTCGAACTGTGGTAGGGGTTAAGGGTGAACCTCACTACACCAACCAAACATCTAAAAACCTTCAGTTGAACCGGCTGGATGGTTGAACCGCCAAGAGAAACATGGCACCAAACTTTCGCCAAGAGAACTTTCCACCCCAATGTCCATTTGCGGCCCACTGTAGTTGCCTGAAAAGAAGCCTGTGACAAAAAAGGAAACAAAGAAGAAACAATAAACGCACTCCGTGGCACTCTTTTCAAGGCGCACAAGCACTCTCTCCAGGCTTCTTGGAAAAGCCTACTGGGCTCCTTTCCAAAACCGTGGCCCCGTGGTTCCCCAAAACACTGTCTCCTGACGCCAGCCTTCATCGCCTCGTACCCTGCCTAGCCGAACGCTCCAGGCTCATGGCTATGGGTCAAAACCCTGCCCCGGTGAACACCCAGAAAGCCATCCAAAAAGACAGTGGAGTAGTAACCATCCCCAAAAAGGCACTTTTGGGTTTGACCCACAACCAGAAGCACTTGCTTCAGGGCTCCACTTGGGCTAGACTTGAACCCACCTAGATAGCCAAGTTGCTGCTTTGTTCAGTCACTGTTGCTGGTTTTTGGGGTTTTCGTGGATGGAAAAAAGCCGCAACTGGCGATCCAGGCAGTAGCTCAGTAGCTCAGTCTCAAGAAGCCCTTGCAGCCAAGTGGAACCCTGAAGCTAGCTCTCTGGCACAATGGCTGGTTGCAAATTCCACTGAAGAAGCAATCCCCCAAATAAGAAATGCCCAAGTGAGTCGAGTGAGTTACCTCGGCCACGTCTTTTCCAAACGCCTCTCTTCGGCGCTTTGGAAGCTCAAGAAGCCTGGTTCCACCGAAACCCTCGCCGGTGTGTCTGCAAGATGGCCTTTGGCTGATTCCCATGACTCCTTCACTTTACAGAGGGGATTCCCTACAGAAAATTGCTCTAACCCCACGCCCCCACCCTAGCCCCCACCCCCTAGCCCCCGCCCCCACCCCCCCCTAACCCCCGCCCCCACCCGCCCCCCCGCCCCTAGCCCCCCCATTTTCCAGCACCCTTGTCCCGTAATCAACGCCTTCAAGCTCGCTCTGAAAAAACACCGCACAGCAAGCCGAGGCTCATGTTGTGCAATGGCCTTCAACACCATGTCGCACTCAGGGCTTATGACCACAAGACATCCGCAAGTGAGTGACAAATGGCACTGGTCAAGGGCATTTTCAAGTACGGTACTTTGATATATGCCACCAATGTATGTGGTGCATAACCTGCATGCCTGAAAAACCCTTACCTGAAAATGCCCTTGACATGACGCATCTGGTGGCAGTTCAACCGCCGAACTGCCAAATCCAACTGATTCGCTCCATGGATCAGATTCGGCAACGGTGACGTCCAGCTTGACCAGGATATTGATTTAAAGGGCGACCAGAAGAAAACCAGCTATGTTGGGCATCTATATTGCGATTCAAAAAGCTCTGTCCCAGAATTTACGAAGGAGATCGAAGGCCAGTTGAACATCGAACTTCATGACGAATAAGAACAGTGCAAACCCGGCTTCAAAACAGTGTTGGATTGCTTTGTTAACGAAGCACCCCGGTGTTTTTCAAGTCAGTGGGGGGACGCGTTTGCCTGGTTTTGGGCGTGGGTCCTCTAAGAAAGATACACCCATTTTCAACAGGTGATGTGGGCTGAAACTGGAGCCTGGGCCAAGCCTCGTCATCAATCTCCATCATCCTTATTGGGGGACCCCCGCTAAGGGGAGTCCTTTCGTACCCCACCCACGCCAGCACCCCCCCCCCCCAACTTTCCTGTTGTTGTTCCCCATGTTCCAAATCCCCCTTTGTACGGTAGCCAAAAAGCAGTGGTTTGGACCCGGGTGGCAAGGGCCTCTGTGATAGGGAAGTCGAAGCGCTTCATGATGGGATTCCACTCCTTCGCTTCAACGCATGGCGACCGAAGCGGATAGATCTGTCCAACCCTTCCGGGATCTTTCAATTCATGGAATTTTATTGTTATTAAACAAAAAAAACAATCCGGAGACTCCCAGTTTTTTGAGGGTCTCAGTGAAAAAACACAAAGTTTTCAAACTCCTGGTTTTTGAGGTAAAACTCCTAGAAATCGATTGTCGCTTATGGAAATGGTTTGCACGCCTGAAACCCCTAGGAATCGCAACATAGTAAAATCAGTGGAATACCCATGCGAGTGCGCAGAGTAGAATAATTGTTGGGATAGTGTACAGAGTTGTACAATTGCGGGCCCAAACAACAAAAAAGAAAACGACTTGCTTCCAATTGTTTCCCCCAAGAACCACTCCTAGTGGTTGATGATGACTCCGGCCTTTTGCAAACCACTCCTGCTTTTTGATTCATGCATTTGAAACACCTAAAACTCCTAGTTTGAAGAGGGTCTCCTGGAAATAACAC
Source organism: Effrenium voratum (assembly GCA_963377175.1). Taxonomy (NCBI): domain Eukaryota; class Dinophyceae; order Suessiales; family Symbiodiniaceae; genus Effrenium; species Effrenium voratum. The sequence continues at coordinate 291,602 of CAUJNA010001413.1, read as the reverse complement.
GGAGAACGGAAAAACAGAGAAATAACAAGGAGACGGAGGACCCAGGTTTGGTACGAAAAGAACAGAACCTAAATAGTCAAAACACCTCAAAACACGCCAACAACAGCGAAGAGATGTTGCTGGGGTACTGTTTTTTTTGGGTGTGTGTGTTTTTGCGAGTACCCGTTTAAGGTTGAAAGGAAAACAACATGACAACCTGCATTGGGGGGTCCCCCTATTTTGTCACATGCCCTTTTGGAGCGACCAAGAAACTGACAAGGGCCAATCAGGTCAAACCGGCAACCATCAGCAGTGATAGCTCCAAGCCCCTCCCGAAGGAGCAGAAAGTTGATCACCTCAGTTTCAATGAAGTCATTTGGGTGTGGCTCAAAATTAAACGGGAGGGGTTACGCAGGTGTTGGTCCATGTTTCCACTTGCCAGGGTTCCAGTTTGGGTACCGGTTTCTTGAGCCACAGCCATTTGTGTCCAACACGTCTCTCCTTTGGGGCGATTTGGTCACAAAGACCAGCCATGTCTATCTTGACTAGGTCCTCCAGTATAGGGCACCCTTTTTCCTGTAGTCTATTTTAGTAGCGGAACCCTCCGCTCCCCCCAAAAAAGAAACGGGTGAGAAAGGGCACTACTGGACCTAGTTGATGTCCACAAACCGTTCTCAAGCCTAGCGGCCGCCGATGCTGCTGGGTTCCGAGAAACGCGAGCGAGCGGGGATCCCTAAGACACACCCTGAATGATGACCACTACCCCCAAACCACAACCCCTACTGTGGATGGACGAAATCCATTTCGCACCTCTTTAAAACTGCGGGAAGCCATTGTTTGTTGTTATTTACAGGGGAATCATCATGCCAGGGCTTCTTAGGTGGTGCAGGATTTCGTCCATCCACAGTATGATTTTGCTTTTGCCCTGCAGGGCTCAAACTAGATTTTCTCTTTCAACATCACACCAAAGGGAAACTTTTAGGGGAACCCACGGGTGTTTGGGATATTTACGGACTTGGAAACAAGGAAACCTGGGGGCATGTTTCAGGATAGGTACAAGCAGCTTCCCACACGTGACACCCTTGGAAAACCTCTTGGTTTTGGGATTTCTGCCAAAAAACCCGCGCGCACACCTTCTCCCTTCAAGCAACAAACCCTTCGATCGGATGGGAAGAAGCGCTCCGCGCTCCTGGGTGATGAGTACCCTTCGATGCTGCTCGGTGCGGGGTCCGCCTTTGTCCTCGATGCTTTGCAGCGCCCTTGCGACCAGTCCGAGTCGACTCGCAGTCGATTTGCGCGAGTCGAAGTTCGGTCGAATCCGTGAGAAGTGGAATGCAAGGCTCCTGATTTGTTTTTGCGGGTTTCGAGCATGAAAATGGAAGAAAAAAAACAGTGAGCACCTGGGAGTTTCTCAGAATGGAAGGCAGTATTTGAAGGGGAACCCCATGCAGAAACCAACCATCTTAACCTCTTTTAAAAGAGAAAGCGAAGTCGAACAACTGGCCCAGGAGTCTAGGCCCATCTCATGAGAACATCCCCAACACGGCCTTATTTTTTGCTGGTTGAATTTAACACGGCCCGCCTCCAGAAGAAAGTGGCACAAAAAGGAATTGCTCGCACCACTACACTGCGAATCGGTGAACCTAGATCCCTCCAAGAGTTGAAGCAAAGCCCTTAAGAAAACCCTGCGCTTCAAAAGGCCTGTCTAAAGGAGGCCTCTGGACAGAGGCCTTGATTTGTCAAGAGGCCTTGTTTTGTAAACCCGGAAGTATCCATGGTAAGTATCCACGCCTTTTCAAGGCCTTTGGCCCCTTGATCCTGGCCCAAAAAACATGGTTTTACATTGGTGGATATGGTGCGTCACCCACGATATCGCTACATGTTGTCCTTTGCGCTCTCAATCTCTGACATCTTTACCTCGCATTGCTTTGCTCCAAGGCAGTTGTTTAAACGGACGAACTCCAGTGGAGTTACGATTCCATGCTTTCCTTTGGAGGTGTCGGCACAGTTTCGGCGACCCTGCATTTTTTGTGGAACAAACGCCACGCTCTTGCACGAAAGCTGCAGTTGGCCCAAGCAAAAGGTTGGGTTTTGGCAGTAGCGTCATGTGGTCCTGCTGGGTTTTTCTTTGCTGTCCTCGCTTTTTGGCATTGCGTCCACGCCTTTTTGAGGCCTTTCCACGCCTTTTTGAGGCCTTTCCACGCCTTTTTGAGGCCTTTCCACGGGTTGTCCACGCTTTGTCCACGGTCCAGCTGGTGTTCTGAGTCACTTCGCTGGGCAAAATGCAGCACTGCGTTTTGCTGACACAGGCAACAATTTGCAGATCTTGTTGTTAGTTTGGCTCCAATTTCTCAAGCAGATACCTACGAAGGGGGCTTCAAACTAAAGAGAGTCCCAAACAAGATGGTAGGAAGGCTGCAGCTATGATTCTGCAAAGGAGAGCTTTTGGCTTTGGCTACTCCTCGAGACCCTTCAGCTGAGGCATGCGCAAATGCATGTTACACGCATGCAACAAAATGCCAAATCCCTTCGAGTAAATAGATTTGCCAGAAACTGCACGAATGGGCCACCCCCAACTGTTCAAGGCCTTTGCCCTTCCTTTTCGAGGCATTTGCCCTTACTTTTTGAGGCCTCTGCACACCCGATTCAAGGCCTCTGGAACAAAACAAGGCCTAGGCCTAACAAAAGGAGGCCTTGGAAGCCCAGGGAAAAGGAAGACCTATAACTCACATTCCGGAGCGACAAGAAAAAAACAAAAAAAGGTTGGCACCAAACTTGGATTTGACCTCTTTGCCAACCCCCCAGCCCATGCCACCTCAGCAGAACCCCCCCCGTCTCCTCCCACCCCCCCCCCCCCCCCGCCACGCCCGGCCACGCCCCGCCCACACGGGCTCGATCCGCCGCCGAGCGCCTCAGCACCGCGGGGCTGAGCAAGGCCTCCTTGAAGGCCTCGCGCGCCGAAGGCCGACGCCCCGAGGCGAGGCCCGAGGCGAGGCGAGGCCCGAGACGTCGGGCGGCGAGCGAGGCGAAGCGAGCCTTCGGCGTCGTGTGCTTGTTCGGGAGAAACAAAAGGGTGGGGGTGGGGGTGGGGTGGGGGGTTTGGGTGGGTGGGGGGTTTGGGTGGGTGGGGGGGTGGGGGGGGATGGGGGGAAACATGTCCATGCAGTGACGGCCAGAGCAACCTGTTCGGGCACCTTTTAAAGTGCGCAACTTGTGTATTGGAGAACATGGGAGAATATGAAACTCCGGCGCTCTGATTCCATCTTGTTTCATCTCGTCTTGCATGGTTCCTACAAAACAGAATCTCTTTGATCTCGTTAATTTCGGGGGGACCATCTGGTTCGAAAAACAAAAGCTCTACTTTCGATGGTACTCCGACCGTACGGGTTGATTGGTGTCCCACACCCACCCACCCCTCCCCACGCCACCCCACCCTACCCCGCCCTACCCCACCCCACCCCATCCCGCCATACCCCATCCTACCCCCACCCCACCCTCCCCGAAGTGCCCTTTGGGGACGGAATCGGACGCCCAAGCCCCCAAGCCCCGCATCGAAACATGGCACACTTTCGGCAGTCGATCGATGTGTCGATCGACGTGGCCTTGAGGATCTCCTTGGCCTCTCCAAGAAACATCTGACGACCTCTGATGTCCCGAGGTACCTGGCCGAGTCGACCACTTTTCACTCGACTATCAGCCAACCAACCTGTCCCACAAATTAACCCGGTTCTACCCCTCCAAACGTTGGAATGGTGCCGGGACTGTTTTTGTGGCACCCATGCTGCACAGGTCCCGAGTCTTGGGGCTTGGAGCACCCCACCAAAAACCACAAAGTCCCACCAGGACATCAAAAAGAGTTGTTGCAAGGAGCCTGGAGGTCACAAACTCCACCAAGAAAACGGGGCGCTTGAGACACATGTCCCCAGAACTTTGGGTGCCTCCAAGGACCCAGGGCTCCGATTCCTTGCTGGATGTCCCCAAATTCCTTGGTGCACGGAACGAGGGAATCACCCGTAAAAACCATCTCTTGTGGTTTCCCTTAAAAGAATCCCTAGGTTCATTCCCACATTCCCTACTGAGCACCGGCAAGGTGGATCAATCTACGGTCGGTTTCCATTGAAACGATCGCCACTTTTGGGCAAGACAAATTAATCCACCTCGTGGCAGTGTGGTGTGTGGGCGGGGGGACAGCACGCAAATGTCTCACTGAAGAAGTTGCACCCCTCGTTGGTTGAGAGGTATAGCCACATTTCTCTCTCGGGCAAGTCATACCGCAGACTGGCCACCGAAGAACAATGTCTGCAACGACACCTGCCGCGCTTCTTCCCACGTGGTAATTTGTGCGACATCTCTCGTGTACGAACTCCTTGGAACCTCTTATAACCTCCTTGCCCCCACATTCAGTGGCATCTGCACAAGACCACCCAGCTGCGACAGCCTGCAAAATTGGTCTGACGTGAACAGGAAAGTGTCCCGCAAAACATGGTCTTGCAGTCTGAAGAAGCAACAGGCTCTTGGCAGAGCCACCAATTGTGACTCGCTTCGATGCTCGACTTCACCTTTCACATGAAGGCGGTTCTGGAATCGCCACAAGTCAAATGGTCCCCGAACTCGTCGAAAGTAGGTCACTTGACAAACCAGTTGCAGTTGGGTCTGTGACTAACCCCCCATGGATTCTCTTGGCATCACAATCGGGTCACACCATTCGGTTGAACCCCTGTACTTGGTTGGCTTTCTTTTGGATTTCCGGCAAAGCCTCAACCTCCATTTGCTCAATTCCCCAGCAAAGAAGCACACAAGATATGCTTGAAATGCAAATGGAAGTCAAAAGGGGGCACCCCAAAAGGGAGGGTGTTCCCCTCCACAAGTCGTGAATTTTCACTAAAAGGGGACACACCCGGCACCGCTCAGCTCTCAAATTCGAGGGGGTTCCACCTGGACCCTCAGCTTCTACCCTAAGCTGGGGTATTGCAACCCCAAATGGTCACGGTGACTTTCCACTTAAGGCTACTTTGAGGGTGCAGATACGATCCGGACAGGGAGTGTTGGGCTTCCCTATCAGCTGGGAACTACGCCACAGCCGCAAATGAACATGTGGAACAAAACCTGCTGGTGCTGAGGGATTGGGAAATGGAATGACCCCAGAAAAAACATCCAGCTGGTGGTTTCCTTTATTGGGTAATTAATCCTCAAAACCGGTTCATTCCAACTCACGTTCGGGGGGTCCTTTGGACCAAATTTTCCTTACAGAGGGATCCCAGAACGTCAGGTGCGCCACAAGCAAAACCCGGTATTAAAATGGTCTACCCAGAACCATGCTTCAAGAATTAAGGAGGAGGATATCCGCACCCATTTCTGGCTGGGACTGCCCCTTACCTTCATCTACCCGGGGTTTGATTGTGGCTCAAATGTGAACATTGGGCGGTTCCCATCCAAAACAAACCACGGCGGAAGCCAGGCCAGAGCGGCAGCTCCGCTTTGAGCGGAGCCCTTGGCTACCTGACCAAAACATCCCGGAGCTCGGAAATGGAAACCCATTGGTCGGGGTCCCAGTGGATTTCCGTTGGGAAGAATGATGAAAAGTGTAGTTTTAGTAGTTGTTTGCAGTTGTTTGTAGTTGTTTGTAGTTGTTTGTAGTTGTTTTAAATTTGGTTTCTAGTTTGTTGGCCCACGCCTCCACAAAACAAAGGCAAAAAGGAAGCAACCCATTTGGTGGATGGGGCAAATGGAATCCTAAACAAACACGAAAGCGAAGAACAAAGAATAGGAGAGAATGAGAGAATACTTCTTCAACAAGTTCTTCTTCCATTTCATCGCCCCCCCTGCAGCATGAGGGCAATTGTAGATTACCTGCCAAATGGAAAGCAAAATTGGCGAAACGCGTACGTCGAACTGGGCATGCTCCGATGCATTGCGAATTTGTGTCTCGACAAGTCTTTGGGCTTTTCCAGCGCGAAGCACCGCAATTCAAAAAGCGAATGTGAAGCGCACAACGATTCAACCAGCGAACGCGAAGCGCACAACGCGTCCTGGGGAATTAATGGTGCAACAAGGGTTTGTTGCCTCGACCGAAGCAAAACCCCGAAGTCCAAAAGGAAATCAGTTTCGTCTCCAGACTCCACACGGATACATACGTTTGTCTCAAACTGGGGGACCCTCCAGCTGGTTGCCTTTCAGTTTTCCTCTACACCCCAGAAAGGGAACCCTCCCAGGCACACACCAAAAAAGCCATTGCCTCTGCTTCTTTCCAGCTTCTGCCTTCTGGCGTGGCCTCACACGAAGGGGTAGATCCTCTAAGGATGCCCTAGAAATACCTTCCCAACCCCCCACCTGTCCAACCCTTGGTATGATAGCCATCCACTTTATCTTTTGCAGCCTACGAAAAAAGATCAGAACCAAAACCAAACCACCCCGCCAAAAACAATCCTCTTGCACCTAGGAAAGCAGAAAGCCGCGAAAGCGCGAGATCTCGGAATCACATGACAGGCTTGAACAAAAAATCATGAGGTTGCCGAATGGGCATGGGAGAAACCAAGTCTATCATAATCAAAACCTGGTACAAACATGGTGAACCCAGAACCATGTTTGGGATTGGAAAGGCCGTCGCACCCATTCATGGCTGGGACTGTCCCTTACTACCCTCCAATCACCTGGGTTCTGATGAGCTCCTCAAGAACGACGGAAACACTTCCCCCCCCCCAAAGAAAAACCTGATCTTGGTGGTGCCGCGTGCCTGACTCGACTGCTTTCCGGCATGGGAGCCCCGTGACCAAAACACCTTTTTTTTGAACTCTGACCCACAAGAGCACCTCGGAATGTGAAGGTGCAAAGGGAGATCTCAGAAATGAAGTATAGAGTGGATACTGTGGATGGACGGAAACCTGCACCACTTTGAGACCATGCGAAGCCAGTGTTAGTTGGCATGTACAGGGGAATCATTCTTCCGGGATTTCTCAATTGGTGCAGGATTTCGTGCATTCACAGTATCACCAAACCTCGCAAAAACAAAAAAACATGCGCCCCGCGTCCATTGACTTTTGGTGCTCGGATTAGGCCTGACCTTTCACCATAGGCATCAAGTAAAAAATGGGAACCCCGGATTAACAAACCCCTGATTGATACTGATCGGGGGGGTGTCCCGCTTTGGTGGGGATCCGGATCACTTTGAGAGGGTGTTCCCCGGTAAGGTCGAGTTTCGATAAAATCCGGGGTCAACATGAGATGTGAGAAGGGCACAGTCCCAACCTCTGGATCCTTGACATGGTGTTGGGTAGACCATGTTAATACTAGGCTTCGGTCAAGCCAGCGTAGCTGACAACCAAACATGATTCACTTGCAGTGGTTCCTTTGGTGTTAAACGCGGTGCGGTGCGTTTAAAAATTCCCGACTGATGTTGACCCAAAAGTAATAAACTGGTACTATTGATCCGGGATCCCCACAAGGGGACACCCTCAGCTCTCAAAATCAACCAGGGTTATTCATCTGGGTTTAGCTCGCTTGTCGCCAAGCCCACCAAATTCAGGGGGACTTTTAGCTGAACACCCGAAACAGGAATTCGGAGAATGCGACTCAAAGAGACCCCCGCAAAAAGGGCCTAAAGAAGCCGGCTGTTTAAAAAAAACATGAACAACACTGTAAAACATAAAACACCAAAATCATATACCAGATTGCTTTTTTCTTTTAGCCAGCCGGTTTCCGCCTCAGAGCTGGGGTCTTTGGGTTTTTGGGTTTTGCGGCCAAGGCGCAGTCAGGCCAAAGAGGGTGCCCGGCACCATACGAAGCTGCTTCTCCACCTCTCAACTTCTTTTTTTTGGCGAATTGTTCGTCCAGCGGGAAAATGGCTGTGGGTCAAAGCCAATGGGATCCCATTTTGGAGTAGGTGCACCACCCATTTAGCACCTATTTTAGTCGGGGTTGGGATGTTCACTGGGTTCACTTGGGGGTACGCGGTTTTGACCCATGGCCACATGCGAACATATGAGCAGTGAAAAACCATGTTTCCCGTAAAGGAAATTATTTCAACTTCCGCAATTGCGGAAAGTTTCCGCCAACATCAAGGTCGCTTACGCTGGCTATTTTTGACAGATGGAGCTTCCGGATAGCTTGCGACTCGTGGCAGGCATGTGTCAAGCTGCACTTGCCCCCGCAAGCAAGAAGAAGGAGCCTGACACAGCAACAGCTTGCAGACGGAAGGAAACTTTTCGGGCCACGAAAAGTTCACCACCAAACCCTCTACAGATTGCATCACTCTGTCTTTCAGCGCATGGCCAGCTCTGGCCGGCCGGCTCCGGGCTGGCATGCATCCATCCATCCATCTCCAGCTGGCTGGCTGATCTCATATCGCTCTTCGCGTCTCCGTGTCTTTGCGTATTCGCGTGCCCGTGTCTCCGAATTGGCGTCGCCGCGCCTTCGCGTCTTCTTGTTTTGGCGTCTTTGCGGCGTCTTCGCGTCTTCGCGTATGCGTGCCTCTACGTCATCGCATCTTCGCGTCTCCGCGTCTTCGCTGCTTTGAATTTTTGTGTTTTCGCGTCTTTGCGTCTACGCGTCTTCGTGTCTTCGTGTCTTCGACCCCTTGGTCCTTGACCCTCTGAATCCTTGAATCCCTGAGTCCTTGATTGGCTTGCCTGACGCCCTGCGTCCGTGAATCCCTGAAGGCTTCTCGTCTTCGCGTCTTACCCGCCTGAACCCTTGAATCTTTGAGTCCTTGATTGGCGTGCCTGACGCCCTGCGTCCGTGAATCCCTGAAGGCTTGATTGCGCTATCTCGTCTTCGCGTCTTACCCGCCTGAACCCTTGAATCTTTGAGTCCTTGATTGGCTTGCCTGACGCCCTGCGTCCGTGAATCCCTGAAGGCTTGATTGCGCTATCTCGTCTTCGCGTCTTACCCGCCTGAACCCTTGAATCCCTGAGTGGTTGATTGGCTTGCCTGACGCCCTGCGTCCGTGAATCCCTGAAGGCTTGATTGCGCTATCTCGTCTTCGCGTCTTACCCGCCTGAACCCTTGAATCCCTGAGTCCTTGATTGGCTTGCCTGACGCCCTGCGTCCGTGAATCCCTGAAGGCTTGATTGCGCTATCTCGTCTTCGCGTCTTCGTGTCCACTGGGTTCGCTTGCCTTGCCCGCCTGAAGCCTTGAATCTTTGAGGCCTTGGTTGGCCTGCCTGAAGCCCTGAAGCCTTGAAGCCCCGAAGCCTTGATTGCACTATCTCGACTTTGCGTCTTCGTGTCTTCGGCGCCCCGATGACCCTCTGAGCTTGCCTGACCCCCTGAAGCCTTGTGAACTAGCTGCTCAAAAGAACTCATTCCAGCAATCTGATGCCATTTTCACCTCGAAGCATTGCGCGGACCAAAAACAACGTCTATATATATATATATATCTCTTCTACCAAACAATCCGACCGAACAAAGGATCTGACAACCGGAGCTTTCGGAAAGCTTTCGACTCGTGACTCATGCAAGCAGCTTACGCAGGACCTTCCGATCGCTTGCGAATCTCGCAAAAACGCTTACGGCTGCAAGAGTCATTTCCACGCTTCATCTAATTTCAGCCACGGAAGTTGTTTTTCGCCGCTCATGTGTCCAGTAGTCACCCACGCACTCACCTTTCCTGGGCCAGGAAGGTGATGTTTAAAACCACCAAAAAGGGAAGCATAGGGACCTCTGTGATAGGATTCCCCACAAAAAAAGAATCAACACATCTGTCATAAGCAAAAGGCCAATACGGTTGGACCCCCGAAAAGATGTCGCAGCGTTTATGTTTCCTTTCGGGGTTCCTTTAAAACCAGAAAGGACGAGCAAAGAGACACCAAAGTCAAATCCGAATCTGAAACTCACACCGTTAAAAAACCCAGGACAAGCCTTGGGGCAGTGGATTTCCCTAAGATTCGGCACCCCAGTTGTTGGGTCTGCTAGGGGCAAACCCCTCCAAAGGAAGGAGAAAAGAGGAAGCAACCCGGAGGTCTGGGTAAGAAGGGCATATATCATATATCCTTGTGGCAGCTATATAGTGATTGTGTATCCCATTGAACCCCTGGAGGTATGTCGTGGTTTGCAGGTAGTGGAAACCATCTTAGATCAAACCCGGGGGGGGGGGGGGTGTAGGGGGGTGGGGGAGGTGGGCCGTGCCCATGTCTGCCTGATAGAAACATTATATTCTTGCCAGGGAGGGCAGAATGCGCTCATGACCAATACTCCAAGCAGCTCTTTTAATGGGTATGATGTCAACCCCTGACTGAAAACGAATCAATCATGAAAAACCTGGTGTTGCAAACTCTACCCCTAAACAGGTATTGTAAGTAGGGGGCACGTTTAAATCATGCAAAACGGAACATAAGGGCGAATCATTGTAAGCCATCACCCCCTTATTTGGGGGGATCCAAAGATTCGTAGATAAGAGCCTTCTCCCGCCTCCCGCTTGGCCGACCCCCAGCTGCAAGAGGACCGGTTTTGGTCCCTGCCGCCTTCTATGTGGATGCCAAAAAGGGCCAAAGAAATGTTGAGTGCGTGTCTCAAAATCAAGGCAGCCTCACAGTGGGCGTTCTACATGTGGCTTCCTTTGTTGCCAACCCCAAAAGCGTAATTACCCCTGAAAAAATTGACATCCACAAAAACTCTACCCTTTCCACCTGGGGTTAAAGGGAAACCAAAAGCAAACCCACGTTTTGAAGGGTCCCCTTCTTACGGCACATTTTCGTGTTGGACAGTTTTGGGTCAGAGTCACGTACAAGTTGGCACTTGCGAATGAAGGTGACCAAAAGCTGGTGAGAATCAGCATTCGAGCGGGGATCTCTAAGGATTCAGTCCCCTTGAAGCCAGGAAGGGAACCACAAAGAGTGAGCGCGGAGAATGGAAATCCACTTTACAAAAAAAATAGAAACGTGTCTGCATCACCATGGTGATAGATTCTCTTTAAACTCAACAGCGGCTCGCATAAAAATTTCATTCTTGAGAACAGGGAAGTGTTCAGCGCTAGTTGCGCTTCACCCCAACCCCCAAGAGCCAGGTCTCCATCGCGGAAATTTTAAGTTGAAGCACCAAGTTGACCCGCCCAAGGAGCTGAACCACTTCAGACTACGCTCGAACCAACTGGCCTCATGGGTAACCAGGCGGATTCCCGGCTGCGTTCCGTGCGCCTGCAAAGTTCAACCGCTTGCCTTTGGGTAAAAACGATGGGTGCCGTAGGTGACTTTCCTCATGGTTGGGTTACCTCGGTGGCGAAATCTGCGAAGCCCTGCTAAAAGATTTTAACTTTTAGTGGTTTAATGGAAAACTGATTGGTTTGCAAAAAGTTTAAAGTCCTAACATCCAAGCAACATGCACCAAAGTTACCCTCCCACCAATTAACATGGAACCTGACGGGGGGGGGTCCTGGAAGACCATCTTCCTCTTAAAGGGCCTTCAGTCAGGTTCCACGTTAATTGGTGGTTGAGTTAATCCAACCATTGACCTCAGGATTCCCATCATGATTGGGTCCCAAGTTGCCATTCTTTCAATGAGACTCGAACCAAGGATTGCCATCATCTAAATAGTTTAATGATACTCTAGGTCCTCCAGTAGAGAGGTTGGAATAAGGATACCTATTTTTTCTGTAGTCTATGTTAGTAGGGTAACCCCCAAAAAAAAGTGAGAAAGGGCACTACTGGGAGACCTAGGTATTGGGAAAACCCCCAGCGTGAGTGGTTTCGCTCAAGTCCCAGCTTTTTGTTGTTTTTGGCATCAGCCCTGAGGCACCTGACCCCCTTCAATGAGGCCCCCGTCCAGCAGCCCTATGAACTCGCGGGCCCTTGAAAACAACAGCCCATAAAATGAGGACCCCACAAAAATCGGGAGCCATACCTTGGTTGCTGTTCACCCCCATGCAAAAGTTTAACTGTTTTGGGGTTTAGTGGAAAACACCTTTATTTCCCAAAAAGATAAAGTCTAAAGATCCAACCCAGCAGCAGCCAAGATACTGTGGATGGACGAAATCCATGTCGCACCATGTTGAAGCCAGGGTTGAAACCATTATTTGTTGGAATTTTATCGGGGAATCATCATTCCAGGCAGGAGTTCGTCCATCCACATTAGCGATGTCCCAGAAATATCATAGCAACTCAACGTTTTGAGTAATCCAGATGGTTCAGATGAAAGCGCTTCCATGAAGTACAGAGGCAATCTGGACTTGCTATGATTCACCATAACAGCTGGTAGTGCAACTTACTAAGATGGCCCTTTGGGGGTTTTGGGCGCTCAACTGTTGTGGGCCATCAGGGATACACAGGCCTCCATTTGCTCTTTCGTCCCCTGGAAAAAAAAAAAACAGAGAACATATGTCCAGTACAGTGGAAATAGAAACAAATGGTATTCTGAACCAAATTAAAGAAGGACAACAACGCAAGAGGAGACTTAAAGGAGACTGGGAGACTCCAAAAAAGCACAGTCCAAAGAAATTATCGCAAGCTTGCCATGAGTGAAGAAAAACAAAACGCTGGACCAACTCATTGGTCTTTGCGGCCGCGGTTGATTCCTAAGGTCAATTTGAAGGGATGCTCCACTCTTTGACTTAACGGATTCAAATGAATCAGCATAGGATGGGTGGTCAAAACGGGCCTTTTCTGGTAGCCCCTTTACAATGCGGCACAACGCGGCACCAGGGTCCAACAAGGGGCCGTTTATTGTTATTATTATTATTATTAGTATTATTATTATTATTTTTCACAAAACCCCAATAGGAACAGAGGGGCCGCGTGCACCTGAAGTCCAATGTTACGACCCCAAACGTCTCCAACGTTGCCCTGACTCGGGCGGATCGGACGCCAAACAGCCCAAGCCAAAGTTGTCCCAAAGCTTCCGCTGCTCACCAAGCCAACTCTTCCCACACGTGGCCGTGGGAAAAAAAAAGGCACGTTTCCTTCGGTTCACGTGGTTGCTGAAACGACCCCCCTGCCAAAGGTTTAACTTTTTGGTGGTTTAGTGGAAAACCCCTTGATTTCCCAAAAAGTTAAAGTCTAGAGATCCAACCCAATAGCAGTCAAGTTGAGGGACAGGGACCTTCAAGGGCAAATCGGGCTCATGTGACTTAGCAATGGTTCACTGAGTCACTCCACTGACCCTTTTGTGGGACAATACGGTGGGCAGTAATCTACATGAATCCGAAAGAAAGAAAGATAGAAAGAAATAAAGATACATAGTAGATAGATAGATAGATAGATAGATAGATAGATAGATAGATAGCAAGAAAGAAAGAAAGAAAGATGATAGACCGAAAGAAACAAACGCAAGGTCAAGTTCTAGAATGACCCCATGATCTTGACAACACCTGCTTGGCGGCCATGCCAGCTTCTTTTGGCATGCATCGTCATTGAGCGCGCTCTTTGAGCGAGCCGTGGTTCCAAACGCGCGAAACGCCCGAGCGTTTTTTACATAAACATCTGCCATGGTCGAGGCTCATCATGGCTCAGGGAATTGTGGGTGTGCCGCTAAAAGGAGCCCGAAGAATGAGCGGCTTCCTTTTCTAGGTGCTCCAGTAGAGAGGTTAGAAGAAGTTGGTACCAACGATTCTTTTGCTGTGGTCTATTTTAGTAGGGGAACCCTCCCCCAAAAAAAGAGTCAAAAGGCACTACTGAGGGACCTAGTTTTAGCTTCCCTGTGAACCCAGCGCGTTTGACGGGTACCATCAAAAGACAAACCCTGGCAAACCCAAGGAAAAGTCATAAGGAATCCTAGCGCCTCCATGTTCGGGGGTGTAAGCAACAAAGCGGGTCACTGAGAGTATGGAGCCAACATACACATGGGGGTTGATCAATATTCCTGACCCCAAAATGATCATGGATATGTTTCCCATTTGGTGGAAAACATCATGTTTGTTGGTGGATTTCCCCAATAATCATCCCACGTAAAAGAAAGTTTGATCAACCCCCACATGAGCAACTTCGATCTTCGCGTTTCATTCCGGAGACTTTTAGACTTTTCTCCACAGTTGGCACATCATTTATTGCAATTAGACTCGGATTCCCATTTGGAATGAGGGATTCCTGGCGAGTCTCCGGTTACATGTCCTTGAAACATTGAGGGCGGATCCCACCGTGTCTTTGCAATTGATCCGCCGAACTGAATATTGGTGCGCCTCAAAATAGCGGGGCACCAACTAAATGGCACGACTTCCCGGTGGTGTCCCTTTAAAACTAGAAACAAGTTCTCAAAAAGGACCAAACCCATAAGGACCACTGTGATATACAGGGTCCCTCACAGGATACATTTGGGGCCAGTTCACAAATCGACCATACACCAGCTGATTTCGTGGACTTGCATCCCATGCAAACTATGTAGACTGGTAGCTGCATGTGGTTCTGATGTCTTCTTTTTTGGAGGTCGTACGTATCCTACCGGCACCCTGACACGGGTTTCGGTGTTCTTTTGGCTTCCCATCAACACCGCACCGTGCCTTTCGCCCTCAAGAAAGACGCCGCCAGGCCAAAAGAAACGCGATCTTTTTTCATATGGCCATGGGTCCAAATCCAAATCGTACCCGCACCGAACATCCGATTCAATCCAACCACTAAAATAGGTTCTAACATGGGTGGTGCACCTATCCCAAAATGCTACCATTGGTTTTTAACCACAGCCATATGCTTTTGAAAGTCTGGAACAACTCAGAAAATGTGTCCAGTGATAAAAACCATCAGAACATAAAACCAATCTTCTGAAACGCGAATAGGAGTTTTCAAAACCATCACCATGTTTGGGTGGCTCGTCTCTTTTGGAGGACCCGCCCCAAAACCTTCGGTGTTTCTTCCTTTAAAAATACCAAACAATGGGTACCGAAAGCCGTTCGCCTCAGAAAACAATGAGCCACACCCAAAGGGAGAAACTAAGTTGGATACCCTCCCTACAATTCTGGAAGCTGACAGGAGGGTATTGAATCTTGGGGAACCGGTGTCCGATGTTCGCCAACTCGTGACCTGCCGCCAGCAGAATTAAAGGAACCTAAGCCCTTTTTTGATTGACATTTGAGTGTGCGTCAAAATAAGAGACCTCCCAAAATGGGTGTTTTCCTCTTGGCTTCCTGTTGGTAACCCCAAAGAGAGGAGGTGCGGGATTCAAACCTTCGTGGCGTGTGGCTCCTCCCACGCTTTTGGCGCTTTGCCGGAGAATGGATCTTATCCCCAAAGCCTGATACGATTGCTGCACTTCAATGGGTGGTTTGGATTGGTGCTCTGGAGGGGTTTCCCTTGTACCCTCAAAGACAGGGACCTGTTCAAATCTCCAACCTCCGAGCCAATGTGCCGCACTTCCAACATCAGATCGGCACCTCCCACAAACGGGCGAACGCTGCGGAGTCACTTACACGATTCGTGCGCAATCAGCCTGCGCTCTGAATGCAGAGTAAAAATCGGGCCCCTGCAAAACATGCACGGCATGCGCCGCTAGCTTTGACAGGCCCGCTACTTCCTCCGCTTTTGCCATCGCTGTCAAGCTGTTTGTTTCATCCGGTCCAGCACCCAAATCCCTTCCAAAATTCGAGCAACTCCAAGTCTGACTTTGGGGGATCGCCAATTTCAAGTCTGCCCGCGAATGGGATCGACCCTTTGGATGATGGGAGACTCAAGTAAACGCGAAAAACGTCCCGGTCACATGGGTGATCGCAAGAAGTGACCCTCAAACCAACTCTCAGTGACATCAATTGCTTTTTGAATGACTATAGTTGAAATATCAACTGGCAATGGCACCAAGGCAAGTGTCAAAGGCAAACGCGGTGGGAAGTGTAGGCGCCATTCCGGTCTGAAAAACTCCTGGCCTGTTGGCCAGTTGCGGCACTTGAACGGAAGATATCTAATATTCAGCGCCTTAGGAGGGCACGAGGAGCCGAGCCCGTGTCGTCCTGCCGCACACCAGCCCTCCAGCCAGAAAATTTTGGGGATGCCCAGAGCTCGCAAGTTGGCCGCCGGATTGTGGGGGCCGGATTTTGCAACCCTTTGCGGGAGAGATGCAGGTCAGTCCTCCCAAATGATCCTTCCAACGTGATCTTGAGGGAACATGCGGGGGGGGGGGGGGGCAAAATGAAAATGGTGGAGCCCTTGTGTGGTTCTCAGAACCCCAAAGGAAACAACAACCATTTTGGTGTCCCACATCCTATTTTGAGAAACACATGGATATGTGTCAAATAGTGGGACCCCGTCAGAAAGTTGTGGTTTCCCTTTTGTTTGGCTTCCCCCCCCCCCCCAGAAAAAAAGGACACGCCCAAATGGACCCCCGCAACCAACACTTGCTGGTGCTCAGTAAGGAATGACCCAGGGTGTGGGAATCAACCTAGGGATTTCTGTAAAGGAAACCATAGGGGGCGTTCCTATGTTGAGAAACCACGAAACCAGAAGTTCCCGAACGTCCATGCAAAGCCAAAACCAGTCATTTTGACGTATGTGTCAAAATCGGATATGTCAGAGTCAGAGTCAAACCCGGTAGTCAAATGGTCGACCCAGGGTGAAGAATTAGGAAGGCAGCCGCAGCTATTTCTGGTTGGGATTGTTCCTGACTAACCTTCATCTACGCGGGTTTTGATTGCTGCTCATATGGCAACCCCCACAATGGCCAACCGGTTTTCCGTTTTGGCTTCCCTCATCCCAAAGACGTTTCGCCTCAAGACACTCCCAAACCAGGGCTCGTTCTCGAACAGATCTTCGCCAGACTGAGACCTGAAAAAAGGGGCCGTTCTGCGCTGGTAAGCACAGAAACCCCGGCAGGGGTTTCAGAAGGGCGAAAAGGCAAGTTCAGTCTAAGGACTGGTTGGAAGCAAGCGCTGGTAACTGGCAAAAGATATGAACACCCTTTCGGGGTGGAGCATTTGTGACCTAAAACGGACTGGTGAACCCAAACCCGACGCTTTAGGCCTTGCTGTCAAATGATACCGATTCGACAAAAATCAAGAGATGCATCTTGTACAGAACAAAGCGGAAAATTGAGGGAACAGAGCGACAAAGGATTGAACACAAAGGGAACAGAGGGAACAGACAAACTAGCAATTCATGGTACGGACTCGTTCCCTCACCATATCTCCGCTTCCGGGTCCGTCAGAGTCTACGGGGAGTTCTCCTCGAACCTCAAGACCTCACGTGCATCTCCTGGCGTCGAAACGGGACGTGGTCCTAGGGGTGTCAGGGGGCCAACGAGGAATTGGACCGGAAACGGTTTATAAAAGGAACTCGATTGGCCTCTAATCTTCCATTTGCTCAAGTGACGGATTCCCTTAGCAAATGGAAGTAATAGACCCTCTAATATTAGCCCCTATCCCGGGATTGGGGGGGCCTCTAAAACGGGTGCCGTGACAACCAAATGCGGATATGGACCGCAGGTTTGAGTTCCTCGGCCCGTTTTGGGGTTACCCTATGTTTGAGCCAGTTGCAGCCTATGTATGTATGTATGTATGTATGTGTGTGTGTATGTATGTAAGTACGTACGTACGTGTGTATGTATGTACGTGTGCGTGCATGTATGTATGAATGAATGTATGAATGTATGTATGTACGTACTCTCTCCGTCTCTGTCTCTGTCTTTCTCTCGCTCTCTCTTTCTTTCTCTGTCTGTCTGTCTCTCTCTCTCTCTCTCTCCCTCTCTCTTTCTCTCTCCCTCTCTTCGCAACTCTACCTATCTTTGTCTCTGTCTGTCTTGCTCCATCTTCTTCTCTTTCTCTTGATCCTTCTCTCTTTCTCCTTCCTTTTCTCTTTCTGATTGTCTGCCGTCTCTCTCTCTCTCTCTCTCTTTTGGTCTTTGTCTGTCTCTCTCGCTCTCTCCCCCTCTCTCTCTCTCTGTCTCTCTCTCTCTCTCTCTGTTTTGTGTTTTTCTCTATCGCTCTCTCTCTCTCTCTCTCTCGTTAAAATACGTTGGTACTTTACTGCAAGTGCAAGTGTTGTTTCTGTTGTCACAAACACAAATGTAGTTAGCCAGCATGCACTCTTTTCCTGGTAGACTCAAGGCCTGCAGTCGGGTAGTGTACATCATGCATGCACAAGTGACAAGTAGTGCAACATGATATTTGACACGGCCCCTTGGTTAAAAGACCTTGTAGTGTCCTTTAACCATAGACCCAAAAGGTGGTATTGACAGTAGTGGCAAAAACGAATGCACATGTTGTTTGCCGATGCTACTGTAGCGAACAGGCATGTAGTCTCTTAAAAAAAATGACCGAAGGTAGGTATCCACAGCGCTGCTGTCTGTAGTTCAACTAACCTTCAAATGATCAAAAAGTGAAATTGCTGTACAAGAACCCTAAATGGCTCTCAGTCATCTCGTAGTACGATGACGTAGTACAGCACGTAGTTGCAGCTCCACCTAGAGATCAGGTGTGCTTAGTCCAGTGTTGGACTCGGTAGTTCTGAACTTGGCTGATGCGGTAGTCCAAGCCTGCATAGTGGTTGGTAGTGAATGTGTTGAGGAAGTCTGGACCGCCACGGAGGCGGTTGTAGTCGCATTCTGGTGGTGCAAGTGCTTGGCCGGTTGTAGTGAGGTAGTTGTGGAGTAGTAGTTTGTGTTGTGTGGAAAAATTTGTAGCCGTGAGGAGGGTGATGCCGTAGTAGGTGACACTTTTGTGTAGCATCGTGTTGATGGACTTGTAGTGATGGTCTTGAAGTTGTTGTGGTTGGTCGAAGTAGTTGAGTAGCTCTGGTAGGTACAGGGGCATGTGGTAGTTCCAAATGAAGTTGTTGGACAGGTTGAATGTAGTGGTGATCTGGTCCAACTTATATTCGGTGTAGTCGTTGATGTAGCTGGCGTGTAGGTAGGTGGTGCTCGTCTTTGATTGAGATCATGTGGCTCACGTAGTCGCGGCAGAAGTTGATGAGTTGTCCAGCACTGACAAATCGTAGTAGAACTTCTGGTGGAATGTAGTTGGATGATGACCATCGAGTTGGTGTACTGAGTTGTGAGGTGTAGTGATGTTAGGTTGTAGTAGTAGAAGTTGACTGCCTCTGAAAGACGTAGGTGAAGAGGTGGTGAGTCGTAGTGTGGCATCCGTAGGTCTGAACGTAGGTCGTGAACTGGTAGGTTGTAGTTGAGCTCGGGGATGGGTGTAGTTTGTTGTTGACTTAGTAGTTGGAACTCCTCGAGCGTCAAAGCCACGTAGGCCCTGAAGTAGTTCTGCTCCGGGTCGATCGCTGGAGTGTCAGGGATGTTGTTCTCAATTGTAGTGAGGTGTGCCAAGATGTCGTCGGGTCTGTAGAAAGGTGCCGGTGTGGGTAGTTGGTGATTGAAGTTGTAGTTGAGGGAGTTGTAGGCCTCAGGTGGTGGTGTGGCCAAAGTAGCCATGCTGCTGGAGTCGGTAGTGCCCTGCCGATCCGGTGGTGTGAAAACACGGTCCGGTGTAGTACTGCCAGCCTGTTGTTCGACGGGCAGAGTAGTCTCTGGCGCTGATGTAGTAACCTCCATCGGCATGACATCCAGCGTAGTCGCATCCATGGGCGTAGTTCCAGCCATTGCTGGTAGTTCGGCCTATCGAGATGCAGTGAAACGGGGCAGACAGTAGTGAGCCAATGTTAGCTCACAAAAGCACATGCGGGCATGTAGTAAAACACAAAACAACATGTAGTGTTGACTCAAGCCGCCAAAAGCCGCCAAAAGTGCAAGTGCAAATTACTGGTGGTTACAATTACTATTACTTGTAGTCACTGTTACTGTTACTGTTACTTAAATGCAGGTAGTTACATATGGCCATATACAAACTGTTGTTGTTGATGTGCAACAGTTGTGAAACAGTTGTTGTTCGTAGTGCTAAACACGTATGCCAATGCTCTGTATGAGCCTCTGTAGTGTTTCTTTGCTGATGTATTTTGTGAACACGTCTGAGCTGTTGTGTAGTGTGTTGATTTTGAGGATTCTGATGATGTCGTGCTTGATGAGGTCTTGTGTGTAGAGAAATTTAAGGTCGATGTGTTTTGCTCGTTTGCTAGTGCCTTGTCGTGTAGCAATGCTCTTGCCTGCTGTGGAGTCTGTGTGGATGCGTAGATTTAGCTTGCTGCAAATGTTGGTTTCAAGTAGGAAGTTTCTGAGGTGTAGTCCCTCATTAACTCCTGTGCAAATGGCGTAGAGTTCAGACTCTGCTGAGCTGAGTGCTATTGTAGCTTGTGTTCTGCTGCCAAATGCAACTGTTGTTCCTAAAAAGATGATGTTGAAACCTGAAGTTGATTTCCTGGTAGTAGGGCATCCTGCCCAGTCGGCATCGACATGAACGTCGAGATCCAGGATGTTGTTGGTGTTTGCTCTGAGTGTTGTTGTTGGTTCTATGGTGAATTTGTAGTGCTTGGTGCCGTGCAAGTAGCGTAGTAGATGTTTGACTCTCTTTTGTGAAAGTTCTGTAGGTGCTGTGAGGTCTCGTGCTAGTTCTTTTGTGGAGTATGCAATGTCTGGTCGTGTGTATGCTAACCATTGAAGTTTGCCAACAATCCTTCTGTACCTTTTGTGTTGTTCGTGGTCAAGTAGTGCTTCATCTTCTATTGTTGGTTTGTAGTGTGCAATTCCTGGAGTGTTCACTGAGTTGCAGTTGTTCATTCCAGACTCCTCGATCATGTTGTCGATGTAGGAGTCCTTTAGTCCCAGGTTGCAGTAGTTGCCAAAGTGGTCGATGTTTCTTCCAAGAAATTGTTGTGGTTTGCCAGGTTCGAGGTAGCCGATGTGCTTGAGTAGGACCTGCTTCTGGATGGCCTCGAAGGTGGAGTCGACAGTAGTCTTGTCACCAAGTACCAAGAGATCATCCACGTAGACCATGATGTAGCAGTCGCGAGTCGCATTGGTGTAGACGTTAGGTTCTGACTTTAGTCTTACAAAGCTGAGCTTTTGTAACACTTCAGCCAGGTAGTCCTGCCATGCTTTTGGTGAACTGCGTAGTCCATACATGGCTTTCTTTAGTCGCCAGATTTTGTCCTGTTGTGGACAAAGTTCTTTAGGTGGCCAAAGGTAGACGTCACGTTGTTTACCGTCGTGGTCTTTTGCGATGGGTGCGTGTAGAAATGCTGTAGAGACGTCACCTAGTCGCGCTATCCAGTTTGGTCGTGACATTTGTAGTGCGAGAAGTGTCCGGAGTGTCGTGAACATTGGTGTAGAGGCGTAGACGGAGTCTTCGTCCTCGATCTTCTCGGTGTAGCCTTTTGCGACGATTCGGCTTCGTACTCCTGGTCCTTTCTTTCTGTGTACCCATCTTGTAGGTATCGCTTCTCTGATGACGTTGTCGTCGACGGTAGACGCATCTACTTCGTCGTAGACGTCATGTAGCTTCATTTGATTTGACTCGTGTTTCATTCCTTCCAGTAGTTGTGTTTCGTCGTAACCTTCGTTGTCGAAGATTATGGGTTGGTCTTCTGAGGTGTCGTCGTTTGTGTAGGGTGTGATGAAGTTGCCGTTGGGAAGTGTCACTGCGTTAAGTTTCTGTCGTAGTGGTGGTGGTTCTTTGGTTGCTTGCTCCGTTGATCTGATTGTAGTGTCCTTTGAGGTCTTCTGTGCTTTAGTGGGTTGCATTACTTCTTCCGGAGTTAAACGTCGTAGTGTTTGTCGAGGTGGTGCTGGTAGTGGTGGATGTTGTCGTCCGGTTGGTGAAGTAGCCATCGGACTATCCGGTAGTGGTCGTGTGAACTTGACGTCGATGTTGACGGAAGTCGTGGAGGTGGTGTGGTGCGTTGTTGCTTTGTTGCGGGTTCCGCAACGATGTCGTCCGTAGCGTTCGTTTGTTGTCCGAAACCTTGCGTGGACCTTCTTTTCTCTGACGGTGGTAGTTGCGCATCCAACACTGTTGCGAACGATGGGTTGTAGGTGTTCCGTCGTGGCGCCCACGGTGTGCCGGAAACTTTGTTCAATAGTGCGAGGTCGTATTTGAAGTCCGGTTGTAGTCTCCGCACTGTTCGTACCGTTTGTACGCCTGATTCTGTTGCGACGTAGTTTTCTCCGGTTTCGGAAACTTTTCCGAGCCAGATGCATTTCTGCATCCGTAGGTCTGCTTGTGGTGGAAGGTAGAGTAGTGTCTCGCCAAATTCGCAGATTGCTCGCTCGTAGTTTCTTCCCCAGCGGCGTTCAAAGCTTGTGTAGCCGTCTGAGTGGATGACGTAGCGATTTACCGTCCATGCTGCATGTCGTACTATCCAAGGTAGTAGACAGTGCTTTGTGGACATCGTCATGCTGTAGTTGCTTTCAACCTGAGCTTTGACGACGCGGATTTGTCCGAGGAGTGTTCTATGTAGTCGCTCAACGCTTCCTTGACTGTTGCTGCTGTAGGACGGTGAATGTCGTACAGTCATTGAGCCGACTTTAGATGCTGTTGCTTGTAGTAGTGCATTGAGTGTGTCTTCGTTGTCGCTTTGTAGTATGCCGTGTGTTCTTCCGCATTCAAAGATGAATGCTTGTAGGTTGTTGATCATGTAGTCCATCATCGATGGTTTGTCCGGAACCAATACCGCCATGCACAGTTGTGTAGTAACATCAACTGCCGTTAAGACTGGTATGGTCTTCGGATCTTGTTGTGATTTGATGTAGGCAAAACCCACTTGGATGATGGGTTGTCGTGATTGTTGTTTCTTGTAGTTGTCCTGGCGTCCTTTGCCTTGAACGCAAATTGGACACCAATTTCTGTATGGTAGGTGTGTCAAGTTGTGTTCTGCTATTTGTTGTGGAGTGGGCTGCTGAGGTTGTCGTAGTCCTATTGCTCTGTGTGCTTCATGATGCTCGTGTTGTTGTTCCTCATCGTGGTTCTCCTGGATGTACTCGTAGTCTTTCTTCACGGTGAACCTTGTTGTTCCTTTCCATTGAAATGGTAGTGCTGCGTTGCCCATGACTGTCCAGTCATCTTTGCGTTGTGAAACTTCTCCAAAGTTGTTGTGAGTGATTGTAGTTCTGTGAGGTTCAAGTGTGTTGATTGGTGGATGTCCTGGTCCATCTGTTGGAGTGAATAGGGTTGTTCTAAGTGTTGTGTGGTGTCTTATCCAGTGTTCACCTTGTCTTTCCCAGTAGTCTTGGTTGTCCTCCTGTGCTGTGAGTGGTCTGTGGATTGTCTCCTTTGGTTGTGCGGTGTCAAGATTGGTAGAAGGTGCTGCTTTAGGTCTCCATATCTTTTGTGGTGCTCGTAGTTGGATCTTTGATCTGGTTGGTGGTGTGTCCATTAGCCGTTGTGGTTGTGAGCTCTGCCTTGTTGGTGTTGTCTTTGATGTTGCTCTGCGTGTAGGTGTTATCTTTCTTCTGAATCTGGTTTCTCCAGTCCAGTTGTCACCTTCTAGTCTTCGTTGTAGTTCTTGCTTGGAAAGTTGTGTTGGGTTCTCTTGTAGTTGTTCTTGCTCTTGCCCTTGTCTGTTGATGATGGTTAGTCGCCAATCATCTAGTTCTCCTTCAGGTATTGGGCAGCCGCTGTTGTGTGGTGTGAATAGTGCTTTGCGTGGTCGTTTGTGTACTCTGATGGCGTAGTCACCATCAAGTTTCCAGTAGTCAGTGTTTCCACCAAGGATCTGTCGTAGTCCTTGGTCTGTGTGGGTGAGTGGTGCGATTTGTTCTTGTTGTTGTACTGCTTTCTCTGTAGGTTGAATCACAGCAATGGATTTTCCATTGTATGTAGTCATTGGGTAGATGTCGAATCCAGTAGGGATGTCGATCTTCTCTGCTCGTAGGTAGAAAAGTCCTGAGTGTCTTATGAGGTGTGCTTGTTGTTGTCCATGTGTGATGGTGCAGTGTCGTGGGGTGAAGTCAAGTCCATATCCTCTATCAAGTAGTCTTGATGCACTGAGGATTGGATACTTCACATCACAAACGTAGTAGGGCATCATGATCCAAGGTCGTAGCGGTAGGTCTGGTGCGTAGTCCTTCGGGCAAACATGTGTAGATGCTCCTGAGTCGATCAACAGGTGGTGGTATGACTTGAAATTGGAATACATGATGTAGTGTGTGATAGTGTCCTCAATCTTCTTGTTCCTTTGCGGTTGTCTTGCTGCTGCTATGTCAAAGTGTGGCTGTGTGTTGTCTTCTTGTAGGAATTGTTGAAAGCTCTTGCTGTGGTCGTTCCATGATGTTGTGTGTGTTGTTCTCTTGCCAAGTAGTGATTTGGATTTGTGCTTGTGTAGTCGTGAGTTTGCTTGTCTGATGTGTCCAATGGTGAGGTGTGACTCGTTGATGCCTCCAATGTAGTTTGCTGTGTCCTCATAGCTGTTGTCATTCCAATCCCAGCTGTTGTCATAGTCGTAGTCGTTCCAGTTCTCCTCCATGTAGTTCACCTCGTGTTGTCCTTCTTCTCCTTCGTAGTACCAGTCCCAGGTGTCGTTCACATCCTGAGGTAGTTCTTCATTGTTGTCATGATCTGCTTGTTCATTTTCTATTGGATGTAGTTCTTCTCCTTCTCCTATGTGCCATACTGGCACTCTGCAGTCTTGTGCCCAGTGGCCGGGCTTGCCACATCGATGGCATGTTGTGTAGTTGTTGTTTCCTTTCCCTTTTGATTTGCTGTGGTTTCCTTGGCCTTTGTAGCGTTTGCTTGATCCATATCCTTTGGATCCTGAGTAGCCTTTTCCTTTGCTCTTGTTGTATCCTCCTTTGTTGTAGTTTCCTTTGCTGCCTTTGTCGAATCCTTTGTAGTGGCCTTTGCTTCTGTACTTGCCTTTTCCTTTGCTTCCTTTGTAGTGTCCTTTGCCTCCATATTTGCCTTTGCCTTTGTAGTTTCTTCCTTTTCTCCAAATGTTGTCCACGTCCATTGGTGCTGTTCCACCATTGTGGTTTGTGCCAACTGCTGAGCTCGCTCTTGAGAATGCAGATATGGTTTTGTAGTAGTCCAGGATCACAACTCTGATCTCGTTGTAGTTCGTGATCTGTCCAGCGCGTAGTTGGAGATGTTGTTGAAGTGCTCCTTTAGTCTTGTTGAGTAGTATTGCAATCTTCACTCCATCTGGTAGTGCTGTGCCGTTGTCTTTCTCGTAGCGGTTGATGTCATACTCCCACTTAGGAATTGTTCTTCAAATTGTGCTTCATTGAATGTAGGTTCCAGTAGTTTGGTGAGGTAGCCAACACTGCGTGTTCCTACTGGTAGGCTGAACCTGTTGTGCAAAAGCCGCAGCGTTTCACATCCATTGGCATTGTAGCGGTTTTGTGTGACCACTGTAGCTGCTGCACCTTGGCAGATGTTGATGAGGATTTAGTGTAGATCTCGTGAGAGGTCTACTGCTTTTGCTGCCTGTGTAGGGTCGCGTATGCGGGCTCTGATGTCTGCATCTTCAATTTGTCTTGTAGCTGCTTGTGCTAGTTGTAGCACCATGTCGAAGTCTCGGTCGATGAGTCCGAGGTATGCTTGTAGTTTGAACAGCCACTCTTCGTACTGTGAGTAGTCACCAGTGAAGAACGGTGGTGGCAGTTTGTATTTGTGTAGCCTTTGGACGTCTTCCTGCTCCTGTGTTGTTCCCGTAGTTGTGGCTCCTATTGTCTCCTCTGCTGTGGGCCCGTTGTCTGCTCCTGTAGTTGGTTGTGCTGATGCTGCTGCTGGTTCTCCTGACATGTCGTAGTAGTTGGGCATGTGGTTGCCTGTGCAGTTGTAGTACTTACTGCTGTTACTGGAGCTCCCCTATGTTTAGGATCTCAGCTCCGCTACCACGTTAAAATACGTTGGTACTTTACTGCAAGTGCAAGTGTTGTTTCTGTTGTCACAAACACAAATGTAGTTAGCCAGCATGCACTCTTTTCCTGGTAGACTCAAGGCCTGCAGTCGGGTAGTGTACATATTGCATGCACAAGTGACAAGTAGTGCAACATGATATTTGACATCTCTGTCTCTGTCTGTGTCTACATCTCTCTGTCTGCCTCTGCCTGTCTCTGCCTATGTCTGTCTTCGGTCTTTCTGGCTGTTGTCTCTTTGTACGCCTTCATGCATTTGTCGTAGTCGGAGATTCTGAAAATCCTGGAACATCCCTCTTTTGCAATTAAACGAAACCAAAAGGAAACCAACACTTTCAAACATCCAAAGTCTGAGAAACGCCGAAGCCAAAAGGAACACCAAAGCCATTCAACAGGGGTGTCAGTCACCCATACCAATCCCATACATCTTGGGGAGCAAAGCAACTATCGGTGAGCTGCTCTAGCCTAAGCTGCGCATCAAGATCTGGAATTGCTCTTTTGGGTTCCCAACATTTGGGCTTCCGCGTGGCTTCCACGTGGCTTCACCCAGAAAGTGACCACACGGCAATTCACATTCACCGGAAAGGGAATCTCCTTTGAAGCGTCACAAACACTGAAAACGGGCTGGGTGCTGAAAATCGCTCGCTCTGTCTGCAAATCCCTGGGCACACGGTTTCACCAACCGGAAAATCAAGGAAAGCTCCGGAAGCAAATAATTGTCCGAACGTGTCTTGCGGGGTGGGTGATGAACATTGCTCGTTCTGTCTGCAAAGTCGAAATTCAAGCCTCTTGTTTTGACCCTCACTAACCTCAGTTGTTCAGTGACCCTGGAGGAAAAAAGGAACCCTTTTGGGGGAAGACCATTTGTAGTGGGGCAGCCACCAGAAAAAAGGAAAAAGGGTGCCACTGAACAACTGAGTAACTCATCCTGCCAGGTTTAAGGCTCGTTCAAAGGCATAGGCTAGGTTGGGAGTCTGAAGGGTAACCTGGGTACGAGCATTTCAAGACCCAAGGGTAGGTTCCCTGCTGGTTGCCTGTTTACCTGTTACCATCCCAGACCCGCAGTGACCTAGGAAAAG
The DNA here is from genome assembly GCA_963377175.1 of Effrenium voratum. Lineage (NCBI taxonomy): Eukaryota > Dinophyceae > Suessiales > Symbiodiniaceae > Effrenium > Effrenium voratum. Next base: position 264,957 of record CAUJNA010001413.1, on the reverse strand, counting down.
AAGGCCACCATTTTTCGGTGGGGGGGCATTGTCTAAAGGAAAAGCCCTCCCAAAACATCCATTGGGTGTCTGTTTAAAAGCTGGACCCCCCCCCAAAAAAAAAGAAGAAGGAATAATCACAAAAATACATAACTAAAATAGAATGGTGGCTTCCCTTTCAGCTCTCCCTTTAAACAAGCCAAAAAGGGGCACCCTCAAAACAAGAGATACCCCATGTTTGTTTTGTTACGTTTTTGTTGTCCCCTGGAAAGAATGAGACAACTATGTGTGTGTGGCTTAAAATTAAAGAGCTGGGGTTACGCAGTTTTTTTCACATCCAAGGGACCCAACAATTTGGTACCACTTTTTTGAGCCACAGCCATATGTCCAGTAGTCACAGATTCTTCTGAAACACAAATGGAAGAAAGAACAGCCGAAACGTCGGGCCTTTTTGGCAGCCTGTTCTTCACGGGAACCCCCTCCAAAACATCCCCCCTTTTCTCCTTTTTCAAAACGACCCGGGAGAAGTATGCGTCCCAGCTACACAAAAAATCTCCCGTTTTCAGAGACCCCGGGGGGCCTCACGCCCCGGACGCGAGCTTCGCTCAGCTTCAGTCTCTCGGCGCCTTCCAAAAGGCCCGCCTCGTCAGCTGGGCCTGGCGAGCAGCGGTCGGTCAATAGGACCGAGCGGAGACATGGACTGCCCCGCGGCTTAAAAAATGGGGAAGAAAAACAACGGGGGAACAAAAAAAAGTTTGGGGAGAGTCTCCAGAGGTTTTTTGTTGTTGTTGGAGTGTCTTCTTTTGGAGGAAAAAACCCCTTTTGAGTTGGGTCTCCATTTTCTGACCCCCAGAAGTCTAGGAGTCCTTTCCCGATCTCTTTGCAAGAACAATCTATTTCTCCATGGGCTTATGGTGGGTCCCTTGGAAAGAAGGATCCCTGAATGGGGAAGTTGCGGTCTATAAGTCCAAAAACAAAGACCCCAGAGAAAGCCAAACCCAAAGTTACATCCACAGCTTGGAATCCAACTTCACCCCCCAGCGCAAAAAAAAATCAGCGTCCCTCTCTTTCTTTGCGTGAGGCTATGAGGTGAAGCTATGAAGCGGTTCCCCCAGAAGAACCAGCAATTTCAATCCAAGCCTTCAGCTCAGTTCCGAGGGGAAATCATTGCCATTGGGCGCATTAGCCATGTCATTTTGCTGGCTAAGGCGAAAAACGGGGAAAACAAATCGCAGCCAAAAACCAATCCACAAACTGCAGGACCCATCCGCATCAGGAAATCATTCACCAAGACATGGGAATTGGCTATACATGAATTGCGGGGATTGAACAGCAGTACTTTGCAGAAAGGAAATGTGTTGCCACGCCGTCCAAAGACCCCCGTCAGCCTGATACACTGTTTTACATTGTTTCGGGCAGAGAAAGTCCAAAATTGCCACCAAAGGTAATGGTTCAAGCCACACGGCAAACTGAGTCGGTTCCTCGAACAATGATTTTGCAATGTTGTGCCTGCCCGAGACTTCCCCAGCAAACAAACATTGGCTCTATCAAACACTCCAATAGATAGAACATGCATGAATGCACCTTACGACAATTGTGGTTCGACTCGGAATGCCACTCGCTTTGCTCTCGTCTTCCTTCCAATCTGGGGAGCATCTTCTTGATTCCAAGCAAGGTGAATGCCACATCTACCGTCACCTGTGAAGCTATATCAATGTGGAACCAAACCACGCGACTCCCCAAACCATTAGCTTTTATGTGTCCCTTTACACCCCATGCGGATAGGGTCTTTGGGACTTTCGGACCTCTGGTTCAGTTGTTGGGCCCAAAAAGGCACTCTTTCGGAAACGGCACATCCACCAAAAAAAAAAAAGATGTCGAGGGTCTTTTGGAGTTGGCACCCCCCCATTTGTCGGTGGCCTTAAAGAAGAAACAAAAAGGACAGCCGCAATTGTTCGGGGGATCCCCGATAGAAATGAGACATAGATGTGTGATGCGAGTATCATTTGCAGAACACCTCTTTCCTATCGACCCAAGGGCGATTTCCCAACATCACTCGGCCACAGGAAAACTCGGTTGGTTTCTGCTCCCCTGCTGAAAGTGTGACTTTTAGTGGTTTAATGGAAATCCCATTAGTTGGCCAAATGCGCCAAAGAAAAGGAGTGGAAGCCTTCCTGGGGCTGACCACAAGGAATCCACTGTCCAACCCTCAGCATGTCAGCAAACAAACATGTGGCCATGGGTCAAAATCCAAAGCGTACCCCCACTGAACATCCCAATCCAACCACTAAAATAGACTAAAACGGGTGGTGCACCTATCCCAAAATGGAACCATTGGTTTTGGCCCAATGGCCATGTGGCTTTTTGCGGCCACCATTCATGAACAAACAAACAAGCAAACAAAAAAAAACTAAATGCCAACAGTGAAAGCCACCAGCCAAAAACTCACTTCCTGAGCGGGTTTGCCAACAACACAAACCTTTTTGCCACCAACAGGGTGCAGGCCCAAGGAGTTGCTCAGTCCGGAACAGAACTCAAGAAGCGAGAAGAGGAAGGGCGAAATCGGTAGCTGGCCATCCTCCAGTTGCCATCCTCCCACTCAGGGGTTCGACTTTCGGACCCCAGGTAGACGACAAAAGCCCGGGTGTTCTTGATGTTTGGGGAAATCGAGGGTTTAACTCCTTTTCGGGGTAGAACCCTGGAACTATTCTTCCATTTGCTTTTTTGCCGCCTGGAAGTAAAAACAAAACGTTGCTGGTTTTTGGGATAAAGTGCAGTGAAAAAACAGCAACTGGCGATTCAGGTATGTCCAGTGAGTTGCCTTTAAAACCAACAAGGGACAATAAAAACAACTATTCATCTCGGCAAATGGAGGTCTTTGGTGAGAAACTTTTCGGGGGCTACCGAATCGGGATCTGTTTAACAGACCCATCCGTCAGTCGAAAGCAGCTTCGGCTCGAATCGGTGGTGTTCTACCGAGCCGCGAAAGAACCCAGACCCAAATCTTGGTCAACCTTCACTCATAAACCTAGGCTTCAAATCGTTTCTGACCCAGAAATGTGGCAACCTCAACCTGCTTGGAACCTTGAACGTGGGGATCATGATAGGAAGCAATACCCAAGTCTAAGGGTAGCTTAAGCTAGCTCCTCCAGAGAGGTCGGAATAAGGGTACCCCTTTTTCCGTAGTCTATTTTAGTAGGGGAACCCTCCCAACCAAAAAAGGGGTGAGAAAGGGCACCACTAAAGAAAAACCTAGTAAGGGTTGTAAGGGCTTAACACCCAAAAAAAACAACTGCCGAGCCACACATGCAACGCCCGAACAACAACGAAACGAGCCTCGCCTAAGCCCAGCTCCGCCGCGAAGCGCCGCGGCTCCTGGCGGGAAAAGGGGAGGGGGGGGTCCTGTTTTCGTTTCTCTGTTTGTTCCTCTGTTTGTTTTTGCTTGCTTATTATTTTTGTTGGGGGGAGGGGGGGAGTGTGTGGAAGTCTTGCAAACATGGAATCCGAACATCTCATATTTGTCCCCAACAGCTGAAAGCTATGGGGGCGATGGGCCCAAATAGGCTCGTTAGGGATGGTTTGGGAGGGTTTCCAGAGGGTGCTGGGGGGAAGCTGGCAAGCATGGAAATCAGAACATGTGAACTGAGAACTTAGGGAGGGTTGGGAGGGGGTCTGGAAATCGGAAAAAACATAAGGGGGGATCCGGAAATCTGACTTTATGCTATTGGGGGGATCTGGAAATCTGATTTGCTGCTCAAAAAGTCTGAAAGACATCACGGCAAACGGATCTGGAAATCTGTGTTGTTTTGAACAATCTGAAACATGAGGGGTCTGGACATCTGCAGTTTAACAATCATTGAACAACATTCTGGGGTTGGATCTGGACATGGAAATATGATCCTTGCTTGAACAAATGTGCAAACCATGAGGGTGGATCGGTGTTGTTTTGTTTTGTTTTTAGTGATAAAACGGGGGGGGGGGGGAACATGAGTGGGCGGGGAGCGGGGGCCAGGAGCTGGAAATCTGTTGTTTCGAACAAATCAGAAAACAGAGGCGGCGGCTGGAAAAATGTTGACTACGAAACAAAACAAAAAAAACATAACTGAACAGATGCAGCGGATGGAGATCTGGACATACTTTATTGATTGAAACAAAGAACACGTGAGGGGATTTGGACATGTGTTTGTTCTTCTTTGACAAAACCTGAAGAACCAGGACGGGGGTGCTGGTTCTGTTTAAACACATGAAGAACATGAGGGATCTGCGAATATGTGTGTTTCGAAAGAACCTGAACAACTACGGGGGGGGGATCTGGACTTCTGAAACACACATGGGAGGGGGGGCGGTGGGTCTCTGAAAATCTGGAAAGGATTGTGGGATCTTTTAATCCCCATGACGTCTTGGCGATCAGAGTCCGCTTCATCTTTAGACCCGAAGATGTGGTTGTTGTGGAAAGGGGCTTTTGGGGGTGGGTACCCTTTTTTGGGTCGGGTTTAAAGGAAGCCAAAAGGCAAGTCACTTCTTTTCCTCGTTTTGTTTTGGGGGGGGAGGTTCCAATATCACATACCCAGGTTGAAACAAGCTGACCAAAATCTGGCGTTCCTTGAACAAGCCATGCAAGTGGACCAAACACAACCTGAAGATACGCTCCTTGCCTCAGCTGCCAGCAACTCAAAACCTCGTGTTTAGATTCTGAGAGCGGAGTCAACCTCAAACTGCATGAAGTTCCCAAGACCCCGAGGAGCTTTCGCGGTTGCGCACTTTTGATTTGATTTCCTTCAGGGCGGCACAAAACGGTTGCCCACGCGGCCCGCTTCATTTTTCTTGAAACCGGCCATGTGCTGCAGCACCACCCCCCCCCCCTTTTCCACGGTTCCCACGTTTCCATCTCGGCTCCTCAGGCTGGCTGGAAACGTAGGGCTGGCAATCGGAACCTGCACTTGTCTTGGCACAAGAAAAGGACGCCGAAAAAATAAGCCCAGGTATCCCCAACAACCCCGGAACCCCCCTGAAACCAAATCTCTGGAACCCACCCTAAAAGCTGAGCCTATCTGGGCAGAGACCCCATTTCAGCTGTTGGGGAACAAGAGGTTCGGATTCTGCTTCAAATTTCCTAACATATCAATTGCCCCAGTTTGATAAAGTGCTCCGACTGATTCTTTCTGGGTGCGAAACCTCCTGTGCCATTGCGTCGTGGAGTGTTCGCGCAAACCTAAACAGACAGCCATGGCTTGGTCGAAGCGATTTGGTGAACAGTCTGACATTGGCGAATGGGCCCACAAAACAAACGGCTGTAGTGGAACGCTGGGGTGCACAACCTAGGTTGATGGGCTGTCCAGTGATATTTGTAGTTTGTACTAGTTGGGTAGGGGTCTGTACACTTGGCTTCAAGACCTAACCAGGCGAACTCAACTCAAGCCACCAATCCAGACCAGCCAGTGACCTAATTCACTTGCATATACATGATGCAGCAACGAGCGCCAAGTGTCCAACTCGCCAAAAATGAGTCGCTGAGATAAGCCGCTCCCAAGTGCCTTTTGCGAATTTTGACCGTCACGAGTCAGTTTGGCCTTGCCAAATGGGATCCTTAGCTTTACCTGAATGGGTAAGCAACCTACAAAGTCACAAACCCTGCCAAAGGTTCGCGTGTTGGTGAAAAGCGAAAATGAAGGAAACCCAAACGGGCGAAGGCAAGGCATCATACTAAAGCAAAACACTATGTTACAAGAGAAACAAACAAGTATCTGACGTTCTCGAGGTGCCGAGCAGCAACCGAAGTCTGCATGCCTGATTTATTGAGTGGGTCTGACTAATTCGATCCTTGACCAATGCTTCCTTGCTGGTGCTTAGTGTGGAATGAGGGAATGAACCGGGATTCCACTTAAAGGAAACCACAAGGGATGGTGTCCATAAGGGTCATTCCATCTCTCATTCCCTCCCCATCGCGCCAGCAAGCTTTCTTGGCTTAATGAACATGCGGCTATGAATTCTTATTCGGGAATTTGTTGGTGGACATCATTTAGGTGGGGAGTTCTGTCCACCTACTTTTCAGGGGCTCCCGAAGAAAAAAAACAATAGCCACGTGAGTCACAATCAGAACCAGGTACTCATTCTACCCAGAACCATGTGAAGAATTCAGAAGGCGGAATTCCGCAACTATTTCTGGCTGGGACTGCTTTTTACTAAGCTTCATCTACCCGGGTGTTGAGCAAGTGGCTCGTGTGGAGCTGAGCATCTTTGGTGGCTTTCGGAATGGATGGGCTGGAAAAACATCGGCGGAAGGCTTGCCCCGAATTTTTCGGGTGGCTCGTCTTGTTTGAGGGGACCCAAACATGGTGTGTGTTATTCTTTGGTTTCCCTGTAAAACAACCAAGCAGGGGTAGGTAGCCTCATAAAACAACGAAACAGGGGTAGCCTCAAAAAAGGGGGGCAAAACCAGCGAAAGCCGTCCATTTCCGAGCGCGCTCTAATGAGCCCCGAATTCTCTGCCGAGGGGCGCCGCTGAAACGGCAAGGCCAAAAGGACCAGCGCAAAAGCGCTCAGCCTCAGAGGCTGAAAGGTGGGGGGGTTAAAAATGTGTAGCCACCAAAGACCAAAGAACATGGAACCTCACAGGTCGTAAAACGACCATTGTATTCCACACAGGTTCCATGCTAATTGCTGGGAGGGGGTGGCTTTACTTTAACATGGTTTTCCACCCCCCTGGCAGTTTCCACGTTAATTGCTTTAAAAGGAGAATTGTCGTCCAGGACCCCCCTGACAGGTTCCATGTCAATTGGTGGGACCCTTCGTGGCCCGCCGTTGAAAAAGAGGTCCCAGGGGTCCATATTTTTTCGACCACCTTTGCTTGACAGTCCCATTTCTGCAAGACCGGCACCCGGCACACGCCCAAAACCAGTGGATGGGAAGATGTGAGGGCATGCACCACGCCGGTTTTTTTCCCAGCCCAATGCGTTTAGCTTCGATGAATGCAGGACCCTTGTGCCCTTAAAACCATGTGATGAAATGGGCCCCCATACGCCTTACGCTCTCGCTCAGGCAAACAAAGCAAACTGCAAGTTCCATCTCTGCTTGGTGCATGGAGTCATGGAGTCCACATCTCCAACAGGGATCATTACATTATACACCTGAACATTGCCTTGCAAATGGTGGTTTCCCTTCATTTTGGTGTTGAAAAAGCCATGTTTCAAATGGTTGCAAACTGTATCTTTTAAGGAGCCCTGTCCAACCCGTTTCCCCGCCCAATGAATTCCCGGGCCATGGATCGGGCCCCAGAGGCCTTCACCACGAGCTCCTGAAACCTTTCAACTCGGTGAGCTCGCTCGTTTTTTGCCCACAACCAAAGGCATGCAGGGGGGACCTTGGGGCCTTTGGAACCGGTGAACTCCGTAGGCGCAAATCCACACCGTGTTTCTGGATACCTTGACAGACCGTGTTTCAAAACTTTGAGGCACGCGCCCGATTCGTTCTCATCCAACTTATGCGGGCTTCGTCACTTCATCCCTTTCCATTCGGACTGTTCTGAGCTGTGACAAAAAAATGTACAGCTGTGGCTCAAAAAACCGGTACCAAAATCAACCCTGGGAAGTGGAAACATGGACCAAAACCTGCGGTTTGCCCCTCCTGTTTAATTCTGCGCCACACCCATATGCCGACCAGGTAAGGCCGATCACCTAGCCCTGGCTCCCCTTGCGAAAGAGAAGAATGGCGCTGGCTCTGAATCAGCGGCTATGGGGCCAAAGCCAACAGCCTTCCCCCCCCCCGCCCCAATGCTTGGACGCACAAAGCTAGCATTCGGGAGTGTTAAAAGGAAGCCATGCCTTGCCGTTGCCCTTTGGAATTTGTGGCAAAATAGGAGGGCCCCAAATGAAGTATCGATGTTCCTTTCGGTTGCCGCTTGTCAATACAACCCAAAAGAGTACCCTTCCTCCCACTAACATAGCATTTGTGGTGAGGTACCTGGAAGACCATTGTCATTTTGGAGGGACCCATTGTCAGGTGCCATGTTAGTGGCAGCAAGGGTACCCTCAAAAGAACAGAAACATACAGATTTGGGTGTGGCTCAAAACTAAAGAGTCAAATCGCAGGTCTTGCTCTTTGTTTCCAACCAACCATTTTTTGAGCCACAGCCATTTGTTGAAACGCCCCTAGGTGACAAACTGCGCTGGGCGCGCGACCCTGTCAGGGCCTTCCAGTGAGGAGCCACTGTCCTGCCCAGTGACCCCTGGTGAAAGGAACTTTTCTTCGGGTTGAAGAAACCCCATGGCATGTTACATGTGTCACTGATTCTGTGGAAGACCGGGTGATCGCCTTGTGGGCCCATGATGAGTTGTGATGCACATTATCTGCGCGCGTGTGCAGCGCATGCATTTGCGTGTTTCTCCATCAGCGTGGTTTTAACGCGAAACAAGTCAAACGGTGTCAGCTTGCCTTGACTCCTGAACTTCATTGACTACAACTTGCAGATATCTGTGAACCTTCTCCTGCCGGTGCGATAAGCAGCGAGTGCGAGATGGAATGACCCCGAGATAAACCATCCGACGTGTAGGTTCCTTTAAGGGAATCCCCAAACGGCTCATTCCCAGCAACCGGTCTCGGTCATTCCCTATCGCGCCAGCAAGTTCTGTGGCCCTGGATTTGACTCCGTCTCAATGCTTGGGCTCAAGCTGATGTGGAATATAAAAAAAGAAGCTTTGCTTGGCAGGAAGATGACTTGCCGAAAGATAAGAAAAGCCAAGAGGAAACAACGTGCAGTGAACCACATCTGAGTCGCGATGAAAACCTACTCAAAGGTCTACCCTGAACCGTCAACAGATAAAAAGGGAGGCCACACCGATGTATTTGGATCTTGGCATTGGGCTAGACAACACAACGACGCTTTCAGCTCCCCCAAATCACCACCAGGAACTTGAAGGATCACATCGCCTCACACTTCTTCGGGGTGGAAAGCAGACCAAGCTCGATGTGGGTATGGGTCAAAATCCAAGCACCAGGATATACACCGCACTTAGTCCTTGGTTCCATTTGCCGATCGGGCAATCCATTTTGCGCACCTATTTTTGCACAGCCAAATGAAGGCACACAAAGGTCGACGTATTCTGTTGCTCGCGATCTAAATAGCAGGCGCTGAATCTCTTCGGCGTGACATTTCTTCAACGCAAATTGCGCCTCGATGCAGTCCTTGCCACCCAATGACCTTACCCCTTGCTTCCATTTGCTGAAGCCCCCTGGAATATATAAACATATTTCCCGTAATGATAGATTCCCTTAAAACCCAAACGGGAAAACTGGCTTGGTGTGGACGTTGGGTACCAAAAAGGAACTGGGGTAGCGCGCTCCAAACCACCTGTGTAAACCTACAACTCGCATCGGCAAAAATGCAAGACGAAGTGGTTAGCCCATTCTGGAGAAACCGTAAACTTCTAGATACCGATTTGTTGTGGCTTTTGTGGATTCACCCCTCTAGATGATTAAAAGAGCACTAAGAAAGGACCAACAGGAGGAAAACCCAGGGAAATCCTCACTTTCGGGGCTGCCCTGCATAGGGCCCCCGATATTTTCTCTCCAAACATCGCCACCGAAAGGAGGATCACTTACTCACTCCTTTAATAACCCAGAAATGAACAGGGCGTCTGGATCTGTTTCACACATGATCGCTTTTGGGGTTCCTATTTTGGGGGGGCACCGCAAATCCATTTGCCCGCACGCGGCCTCTGCCAAATGCCGCCCTGCGCGCGTGGGCAAAGAACAGATCAGTCGCTTTGAGGCGCCACTCGGGGTATTGTTGACCCTGGATTTAGTGGGCGTCCATCGCTTTTGGAAGGGAACATAAAAATAAACAGTGTATGAATTTGGGGTTACTCTCCCCTCAGATGATGGTACCCAAACAGCCGCCATGATTGTTTAGATGAGCATCTCAGAATCTCTTTGAAGCCCCCCTTTTGGGTTCCATGTCAAAAGTGTAGGGGCGTAGCCATGACCATTCCCTGTAAACGGAAAATAGGCTGTCAAGCGCTGTGGAACGTGCCTAGCCTAGTAATTAAAGATAGGTGATTCTCCTTTTGTTTTCTCTTACCCGCCAACAAGGGTTCCCCGGTTTTGGAAGGGGAAATCTGGTGAGCCCTGCATGTACCCATTCTGGTATGGCTAAGAGATAATACCTCCCAAATGTTTGTTGGACATAAATTCTCATAGAAACAAAACAATGACTGCCAGAAGGTGCTCCGATGAAATTATTCTACCAACATGGTAAAGTAGGCCTTGCCCCAACCAGGTAGATTCACCTACTGAAATTGCCAATACTGGGTCCAAAGTCACATCCTCAAATTACCCTCTAAAAGGTAAAGTAAATAGACAAAACATCCAGCATGCGGACCCCTCGAAAATGGGATTGCCTCAAACTAGGAATCCCAACACGGGCGTATTGTGTTTTTTGGCTTCCTCTTAGAAGCATCCATTTGTTGGGTGCCCACAATCCCAAACAACACATGCAGGGTTCCATTTTTTAACTACCCCAGGCTAGACTTCAACCAAGGGGTGGTTCGTTGCCCCCAGAAGGGGAACTCCTGGGTTTAAGTCTACCTTGAGGTAGTCAAAAAGTGGAACCCCCCTTGACTCCATGTAACCACTTTGAACATAGGTGTCCTTTTAGGGGAAATAGATGGGTTTCCCTGGTAGACGAGAAAAAACCGCCAGGTCAACCAGTGCCATCTACTTTCCGACCAAAACAATCAAGAAGGACATAGTCAAAAAGTGGAACCCTTGACTCCATGTAACCACTTTGAACACGGACGAAGGTCTACCCCGCGCGAAAGGAGGCGCGGAACTGCCTCTGGCATTTGCGACCAGAGCTCCTTCCGTCGGAACAAGGCGCGGCGTGGCGCCGAACTTCTGGGAAATTCATACGAATTGTGGATTAAATCAACATATATATATATATATAAACAAACACATATGACTGCATGAGTATATAGATACATATATATATATATACACACTGATTCACATCTATAGATATATATATATATAAACACATACATATATATATATATATGTAAATTTCAATTTGCTTCTTCGCCCCCTGGAAAATAGTAAGTGGTGTGTGCGGTCTAAGCAAATGGAAACATGTATGCTAACAGAATACTCCTTTTTCTAATCACAAATTAAATTAGGACTCCAAAAATGGAAAAAGGATTGGATCTAAGTAAAGGGCCTTCATCTGTATGTGCATATGAGTGTGCACTTTCAGTTACATAGTTACCAATTCCTTCATTTGTTTGTTATGTATCTATGTAAGAGTTCATGGTTGTATTGCTTCATGTTTGTTTGTTCATGTTTAAATTTCTGTATAAAAATATATATACATACATACATGTGGTACTTGGCCCCCCCCCAATGGATCCACCCTTTGCTGCCTTACTCATCTGTGTTTGAAATTGGCCATGCAGGCGTTGCTTCCTTACCTATCTGTGGCTTTATCTCTTGATGCCAACTCTCTTCTGGAGAGATGCGAAGGCCCCCGCATTTCGGCCAGGAGGCGGCTTTAACGGCCTAAACTGTTCAATCGGCTTAAACGGGTTTGCACGCAACATTTCTGACGGCTTTTGGATCCACAACTGACTGCCTGTAAACCTGCAATAGACTATGACGTGCACAGGGTCCTTTTTGGAGTTGATACCTGTTGCTTTGTGGATTATACAAAGGAAACAAAAGGGAAACCAGGTATCAAAACCAGGTAGGTGTGTCCAATAAAGTTTGACTTGGTTGACATTTTGTCAAGATCGACCCCGTCTTTGTTGCGCTTGTAGTCCGAATGGCAGGTGTTGCAGCTAAATAGATTGAATCAAGTGTCCAGCCTTGGCTTCTGCTGAGTCCAATACGTCAGGCGACCAAACCCCGGACATGACACAACCGGCAGCGCAACCCTGGAGCGCAAGATGACGAGTGAATAGATCCAACAAAGCGTTGCAACGGAGGTATGAAAGGGTTCAGCTGCAGCATCGGATTTGTTGTTTTTGCCGTGTCAGTTCCTATGCCAGATAGTACCGTCATAGTCACGCCATTTCCTGCAACATGCGATCGCACATCGCCTCTAGAATGCTTGGCAATGCAACAGGCTACTCTGGGCTGCCAGCTGAGCCTCAGAGCTTATTTCGTTCTCCAAAATAGAGGTGTGGTTCTTCGTTTTGGTTTCCCTTTGAATCTGCAACAAAAAAGAGGCGCTGGGCACCGGGATGCTGGGCTCGTCTTTTTGTTGAGGCCCGGCGCCCCGCTTTTGTTTCGTAAGTCTTGAAGGGAAACCAAGCAGGTCCCCAAAAACAGACGAGCCACCCACAGGGTAACATGAACACAGCTTCGGAAAGAAAGGAAACATGGGTGTGGGCCAATATTCGGGCGAAGAACGTTCCGCGGTGACGCAGACGTCTGGAACGAGTCAGTTACGTAAGGTTGGTTGTTCCGGACCTCTGGCAATACATGTGTGGAGTCCTCAAGCACACGTTCATTTAGTGTAAGATGAATAGATGGATGGATGAATGGATGGATGGGTAGACGGATGGATGGAGCGACCAGAGTCGCGCCTTACGATACGGCACCTCCCCCGCTATCGTTGCCACCCTCGCGTCGTTGGGACACCGATGATAGCCAAGCCCGCCACAGCCGATGCACAAGGCTGGGAGGCATATGCCGATGGCACAAGCCGATGTACATGTCCAGGGCATCCTTCAAAGACTTCTTTGGCATCTCAAAGCCCTGGCATAAGTCGTCCTTGGGCGGCATGGTGGGCCGCGTAAGAAGCGCAGCTACTTGAAGGGGGCATGTGTGTGTGTGTGTGCATGTCGACGTGGTGGCAATTTGCTCCGCTGCGTCTGGAACACGTCTGGAACAGGTCTGGAACGGGGTCTGGAACGGTTACGCGAGTGGCTTGCACTTTGGAATGCTAGCAAGCAGCATGTAAACATGGTCGTTTCAACACATTGACGACCGAGAACGGTGTCGAACCGTTACCGTATCGTATCGCACAGACAGCGGCGGAATCGTGTCGCACCGAACCGAACCAAAGTTCCGGGACACCGATACTCCTTTCTTTTTCTTTTTGTCCTTCTTCCCTTGCTCCTTCTTTCTTGCTCCTTTGCTCCTTCACAAAAGAGAATGCCCTGGCTGGCTTGGAAGAAGACCTAGTTGGACGGGCCGTTCCAAAAACACATCTGTGAACAGGACCGCTGCCCAATTCCATCCAAGTCCCAACGAGCACAAGCCACGAACCACCAAAGCTCGACAAGCAAAACCCATCGTTAGCACTTCAGGCTTCTCTCGAACACCAGCATTTGGCAAAACAAGGGGGGAGTCAACAACCTACCAAATCACCTGACCATCTGAATCAATACTCTAAACTAGACATAAGTATTCATAAACAAGGTCTGGAACGCAAGGTCTGGAACATGTTTCTAGGCAAGGTCTGGAACGGAGGTCTGGAATGGTGGTCTGGATCGCATGTGGGTTCCGGACCCTGTTCCGGACCTTATAAATGGACTCGCAGCCACATGCCGATCCCTGGCTTCGGAAGGAAAGGAAGTTGATACTGGTTCTTTGGCAAGACAAGGAATGGAAGCAAAAAAAGAAGAGTGATCCTGTATGCCAAACTTCAAAACCTAAGCATGGATTGAATCTTAAAGGACCCCCCCCCCATTTTTGAGGTGTCCCCTAAGAAAAGGACACACCCATGCTGCATGGGTGTGTCCTTTTCTTAGGGGACACCTAAAAAATGGGGGGGGTCCTTTAAGATTCAATCCGCAGACAAGGGTAGCGAAAAAGAAAGAAGGAGCCAACTTCATGTTGCCACGGGGAAGAAAAAAACAAGGCAATGGAATGGATCGCGAGCCGCTTTGGCCGCTTTGGGCTTCGGGGCTCCCGTGGGCACGAAACCCGAAACCGCCGAAACTCTGTCCTTCTCGTCAACCACCGGCTCCCTGCACGGAAAACCATGGTGTGAGATGTGAGAACTGAGTCCCTGAACTTGGCTGGAATGAGGACCCCAGCAAAAAACGTGTTCTTCCGCTTTTCGTTCTGTTGTTTTTTTGGCCTGGTTGGTGGAAAACAATGGGGACCCCGAAAAAGCCAAAAACAAAAAGGGGAGCTAATTCTGGGGAAGCGAACTCAGCTGGGTGCGTCCCAAGATGGTGGTGTTTTGCTCTTGGCTTTGAACCAACTCCAAAAAGGTTGCCCTCCAGGCTTGGTTCAATCAACGCAACCTTCATGTGCATCGGTGTGGAAAATCACCAAAGATGCCAACATGCGCCATTCCCATAACTTCTGTATCACTTGGTGGATTCCATTGGTTTCAACAAACAGAAGGCAGCCTAGAACCCTAAATAGGGCCCACCGCTGAACACCACAGCTGTTTTGCGAGGTCATGTCCCACAGCAAATGCTGCAGGGTTGATGCAACAGTGTGGCAAGGTCGTGGAACCAACAAACCAACGAACCAACAAACAAACCAACAAACCAACAAACATACTGTAGATGGACGAAATCCATTTCGCACCACTTTGAGGCATGGTTGAAATCCTTGTTTGTTGGTCATTCGAAGGGAATCATCACTCCAGGGTTTCTTAGGGGGTGCAGGATTTCGTCCATCCGCTGTACCAATGTGGACGGTTCAACCATTTTGGCACTTTAAAAGGCGGGATGCCCTTGCACAGGTGGCTCACCACTTAGCTGATCGTAGCCTCGCAGATGATTTCCACATCACCACCCTCACCCTAGCAGTCCCCCCTGATGATGGTGCCTGATGCTGCCCCCCAGATGTTAACCCAAATCAATGCATCTCTCCATTTGCTTACATACGTCCCCTGGAAAAAAAAAAACAAAAACAATCATACACCCAGTAGTGATAGATTCCCAAAAAAATCAAGTTGCTGAATGTTTTGTTTTGTTTTAACAAATGAAGCAAACGGAAATTTGTGAGCACAGCTAGCGTCGCTGTGGAGACGCAGTCATGAATAAACGAGTGCAACAAAGTCACAATGGTCGGCTACCATCCGCTGAAAGTCAAGCTCTCTACGTGTTCCACCAGCGGGGGGCAAATACAACGCCGAATGAAAAAGCCAAAGGGGGGGTCTTCTTTTGATGGTTTCCTGATTGATTTGTTGTGAAAAGAAACCAAGAGAAAAAACACCCATTTGGCGGGTGTTTGGGTGTTGCTCAAAATAGTGGTCCCGGAAAATAGTTTGTTGTCTTTTGGTGTTCAGTTAAGACCGATTCTAGAACGGTCCCCCACTTGTCTTCAGGAACTCAGGTAGTAAACCTATTCAGCCCAACACAGCCACAAACAGTTGTCATTCTCCTCAAAATGGTCGACCCAAGCTTTTCCTTGCACCCACACCCCAACTCGACCCCCAAAAACAAATATCCGAGCAAACAGAGATCGGATGCAAGAAGTTTGGCCTGCCGCGCGAAAGAAACAAAAAACACGCCGACCGCCCCGACCGCCCCGCACGCCCGGCACCGCCCGGCACCGCCCGGCACCGCCCGGCGGCCTATACTGCGGCGCGGGCAGCAGGTTCGTGGGCGGCAGCCGCCAGGCCGGCAGCTGCCTCAGGCACTCAAGAGTCCGAGGCAAAGCCACGGAGGGTTCCTCCATTTGGGTATGGGTCAAAGTTACACCACGGGGACCGCAGGTTTTAGTCCATGTTTCCAAGAGATCCATTTTGGGTACCTTTTTTTTGACCCGCACCCATTTCAGCCTGCCTCGTGGTGGTTTGGAGCCAAATCGTTGGTTGGGTGGTTGGGTGGTGTCGCATTTACCCGATTTTTAAACTTAAATAAGCTCAGGTGATATCCCCAACAGCGGTGCTCTTTTTAGTGCTCGCACCACCCCGCAGCCCTCGTAGAACCTCGTGGAACCCTGGTGGAACCCTGGTGGAACCCTGGTGGAACCCTCGTGGAACCTTACCTCAGGGCCGCCCCGGACCACCCCGGAGCCTATCTGGGCTGAGACAGCAAAGCTTTCAGCTGTTGGGGAAAAATGAGACATTGGATTTGGGTGAATGGCCCCATTTCCGGTGAGTGTGCCCAGTGCCATCCCCGGTGGACGACAGTAGTTGTTCACTGTTGGTCAGATCATCTCCTCTTTTTCAACTTTTTGAGCCCGAACTCCAAAGCGGCGCCCAAACCTACTATTGGCAGGTCATTTTAGGTGTTCTACCAGCTGCTTTGGTATGGGTTTTTTCGGTTGGGCCTATGGCTATGAGTTTGAATACGGAACCACGTAAAAAGTGGTCGGTTTACATGAACCCCCATCGAATTCTGATGTGCACCAAGGGGTCCCTAATTGAAATGCATACCCATGTAAACCTTTACAATCATGTTGGTAGAATCAACACTTCCATTTGCTGAAATGAATATGTTATATTCTGCCCCTGTTAGTCTTAAAGGAAATCTAGCCCTGGAAATATTTCCATTTTTCCAGGGGACATGTTCGCAAATGGAAGTGAAGCTTGGTAAGGGATAGTGCGCTTGCCATAAATGAGTTGTTTTTACAGGGCTCAGGTTTCAAATGGTCAGGTAACCCTTAGTTGGTGGGTTGGATTGCTGGTTTGGGATTGAACCCCTGGTTCTTGTAGAGGGACTACTCAATGAATTCCAATGTCATTGTGCAACACAATGACACTCAGCGGAAATGGTGCCACTCAATATAATTGGGGACAACAATGAATACTGACTGTAGCTCTCATGGCAAAGTGCAATGCAGGGTTGTACCTTGAACCGGCCAATGACCAACTTGGACCTTCAAAAGTGTTGTCCTTTTCTTCAGGCAAGTCTTGCCTCAACTTGGCGAACCAACCTTTTGCCCAACTTCGTTGAGCCTGCAAAAGTGGCGGGTTTAGGCAAGCTCAATTAGCCCCTTCTTCTCAAATTGGTTCAACCCTACCTGACAGAACCACACCGATGCTCGCAGCCCCCAACCCCCGCAGGCAAGTGGGAAAGTTCCGCGCTTGAAGGTATCCACTGGGGCAAGAGAGTTTTCTTCGTTCAATACTTGATTCTTAACCTCACCCCCGGAAATTGCAACCAGCGCCCATCGCCGTGCAACCGGATAAGCAACTCGCTGCTGATTGATGTACAACACTCAGGTTCAGTTTACCTTCGATTGGTGGTTTGAATTGGTGGTTTGGTTAAAGGTAGCTTTCGGGTAGTTGTCCATTTTCCCTCTACAAGAACCAAGGTTCAAATCCCCGAACCACCAATCAATACTACCAAATAGTGGATATTTGAGAGGCGTCCCATGTCTATACAAGACCCTTGGCTTCAAATCCCCAAACAATCCAAACCAATAACCCAGAATCTGAGATTCCCCATGGGAAAAAACCGTCCATTTGTGAATAAGCCGCCTGGAAAAAAAAACAGAATTATGTCCAGTAGCGATAAATTCCATTTAAAATCAACGGTGGGGAAAAAAAACACATGGAAATAAGCATCTACCGGACTTCCGGTCATACTCCCACAAGCAAAAGGGCGTTTTGTTTGAGGGGGCCCCCGAAATGCTGGTGCTCCTTCTGTTTTCCCTTTACAGCCAGCAAACAGTGGTACCCTCAGAACAAAAAATCGACACACGTATGCCCACGAATCTGCGGAAGTCCGCTTGGACGGGTCGCCGGTTGTTTTGCCGAGGCGCTCGAAGGAGGACTTCTTGCGGGGTACTGTTGCAGTGTAGCACCGCATCCAAGCGCAGTGCGTTGGCCTCATGGTCGCTTAGTTTTTGCGTGTCTCACTAGGCACCCCGATATACTGTTTGTGGGGTACCCGTTTTTGTGATCGAGATTTTAAGGGGAAACCAAAATTAATTTCACATTTTTCTGGGGGGTTCCTGCAGACACACCCACAAATATGCCTTGCGGAACAACAGGATGCTTGCTCAAAAATCAAGGCCGTCCAACCTGAGGAAGGGGTTTTCATTGGAGTGGCTTAAGGCTGGTCTAAGGTTTGTGGTTGGGGGTTTGGGGTGGGTGTAGGTTGGGTTCATGGTGGGTTGAGGTCAGGTTTTGGCGCTGCGTTTAGGGTTGGCTCAGGGCGGTTTGGGGTGCGTTTAGGACTGCGTGCATGCGAAGAGTGTGGCTAACCGTTTTTCCACTAAGGTGTTTGAGCCCGCCCTGTCTAGAGCGGCGCGTGTTGTTTCTACATGAGATGCAAGTGCATGGTGCACTTCACACCGGTGAAAAGGGTGAAAAGGAAGTGCCCCTAGGGAGCAATGGTCTTCGTGGCGCCGCTGGCTTGGCCCATAGGTGCCAGTGGGTTGGTGCTGGGCAATTTGCAAATGTTGCGGTAGATCCTCTTCTTGTGGGCCTGGTCCAGCAAGCAGCGCGCCCGATCGACGCGCTTGTTGAGCAATGGCCTCCTGGGGGGGGGGGGTTAGATAATTCCAATCACCGTTCCTTCCACTAGCATGGCACCTGCCTAGGGGTCCCTGGTGCTGCTTGAGTTCATAGAGCTCGGCAAGGTACTTGTTGCGGCCACAGAGGTAGGCGGTGTGCAACGAATAGCCCTTCGCGGAGCTGATCCGTTTGAGGGGTTCGATTGTCGGTCATGCTCATGCTGCTTTCATGGTGCTGCTGCCTTCCCGCCGGTAGTAGCTGTCGTAGAACGCTTTGGCGCCTGTGACCATGACCGGCTTGGTTCCTGGAGCAGAGCACGGAGGGTGTTCCTCGGCTTCAAGATCAGTCCGCTGTGTCTGAGGCCCGGCGCTCAGTGAGCTGCGGGCGGCACGAGGTGGATTGAAGCTGCGCCAGTCCAGAACATGGTAGCCCTCCACAGCGCCCTTGTGCCTGAGCAGGATGAAGTAGCATTCCGGACACAGAACTTCAGGAGCTTATTCGCTTTGTTGGGAGAGTCCGGCGCTCGTCTGCCCGCTCAGCAATGACGTGGAGCATTGGATGTGCGGGCATCTGGCTTTGCTTCTTGGGAGCATAGGCTTGTCAGGTTCACGGCCGCGTTCAACCGAAACAAGACAGAGCCTCACAGCACTCGAAGATTTTGTCGGTTTGTCACGTGCGGAAGTTGAACAGTGAGGTGAGTTGCGCCCGGTAGGTCGCCCGTATCGGGCTCCGCGACCAATGCAACTCGGATGAGTCCGGTAGGGCCAAACGAAGTGCCCTTCCCGATGTCAAAGAGCGATGTCAAAGAGGCCGCTGCATGCGAAGCGCGCGGCTAACCGTTTTGCCACTGAGCCCGCCCTGTGGAGAATGGAGTGCGGGTTTGGGGTTGTTCAGGGTTGCCTTAGGTTGGCTTAAGGCGGGGGCGAGATGGAGTTTTGGTTGGCGCAAGGTTGGTAGCGGTTTAAGGTAGGTTTAGGATGGGTTTAGCTGGGTAGGCTTAGCATGGGCAAGTTGTAGGTTTAGGGTTGGGTTTAGGATGGGTTTAGGTAGGTTTAGGGTGTGTTATGTCTGTACTATTGCCATGAGCCTGAGGCCGCCAGCGCCAGCGCCACTCCATCCCGGCTTGGTCCGACAATGCCAGGCGAAATTACGACGGTGTGGTGGAATTAACCATTAGCAATGGCTAGGTCTCTCATCTTTGCCCCCTTGCGCTCTTCATCGCAAGCCCCTTCACTAGTTGCAGCCTTGTTCTATCACAGTGGGTAACATCGCTGTTGCGTTGCTGGTGGCGGAGCAACGTTTCGACCACGGGCATCAGGCTCGACCTGCGCATGTGACGTGACGGATGATGCTGGCATCTGCGAATTCGGGTCTGCGCGTCTGTCAAAGGAATAGTCTGCCCAGCGGAACCTGAAAAACGTCAATGAAGACAAAAACAAAGAGGCATCAAGACACACACACACACACACACACCAAAGCGCAAGGCTAACAAGTCACTGATGTGCCTTGATTGACAGCCTCCTTCATGATCTATCCGAGCATACCTACCATCTGCTGAGCCGAGCGGTATCCAAGAATGCTGAACACCAAACACCAGCTGCAAAGACCTCGATGTCCGTGACAAAATCTCAAGGAAGCCTGCCTGTTTCAGGAAATGGCGCCAAGTTGACCGAGCGCGCCTGACATGAAGTTAACAGCGCACGCTGAGCAGCGTTCAGCTGGCGTGATTGAATCGCCTGCGCATGTTTGGCAGCGTACCGTTGCTTTTCCGTGTGGACTCGCCTGTCTTCCGCTGTCCTGCCAGATCACCTGGGACGCGGCTCCCCTCCAGCCGAGATTTGCTGATGCACTCTTTGATGCGGTGGGTCAAAAGACTTGTCCACTACCTTGAGGTCAAACCTCTGCAAAGCGCTATTGATAAGGCTCGTGGAAGTAGCTGGCGCAGCGAAGGTGTCATGGATAGTGGCAACAGTTGCGCGTCGCAGCACCGAGCGATAGATGTTGTTCAGTCGCGCGGCAGGCGTGGCAATGAGGGCTGACCCGCCCGAGCACAGCGGCGGCAAACTTGGACACCACGAGGCTTTTGCCAGAGCTTGGGTAGCCAGTAACAAAGCGAGCCTGCTGCTCAGCGCCATAGCCCTTGGCGAGTGCGCCAGTCGCTTGCCAGCTCATTGAAAATAGTGGCCTGCTCTGCTGTACGATGGTGAAGGTCGCACGTCTGCCACCGATGTGCCGCCAGCCTGGCAACTGTGGTCTGGACGAAGTCCACGCAATGACCCTGTAGTTCTAGATGTACCCACGTGTCGGAGCCCCATTGCCCCGGGCAGTGCCACCAAGCAACTGCAGGTGTGAGGTCATGGGCTTTCCAGATCCACAGGGCTGCGATGAGGCACGTTCCTCAACAGCCACTGCCAGAAGAACCGGTCACTCTCAGACTAACTGCGCTTGTACTTTGTGACGCGATACGTACCATGCGCCACTGAGCCTTGCTCGCCATGATGCCGCAGCCAGTCCAAGTAAGAACTTCCGGCTTTGCTGTCCGGCCTGTTGCACCACGGCGCGCGCGAGGGCGGCAGGCATTCTTCGGCAGCACGCAGCGCTTGGTGCTGGCGGTGGTGTATACCAGAGGCTCCCGAGCCAAGGTCATCACCATCTCCGGCTGGGAGCACTGCGCCAAGAGTGCAGAGGACAGAAAATGTGACGTGTGGAACAAGCATGGTAGATATCAGAAAACAAAACCTTCATCTAAGTCTATGTCCAGATCAAAGGTGTGCGAGAAGAGCGGGTCTGCCGCAACTGTGCTCGAGGAGGGCGGTGTGGTGCTGCGACACGCAACTGTTGACACTGTCCACCAAGCCTTCGCTGTGCAAGTTGCTTCCATGAGCCGCCGCTGGCCACTATGACTATGTCAAGAATATTGTGGCAATGAGAACTGTGACTCCTTGCAGAATACGCCGATCGAGTTCTGCTCAAGTCTGGTCAAGAAGCTGCCTGGGATGCTCTTGAACATAGACTATATATTTAACATGGACAAGGGAGAATGGTCTGCAGATGTGAGGGACAGCGCGCAGAAGCTTGCGCCATGTCGAGGGATGGACGGTCAAGCCGATGGCCATCCAATGGGGCGACTCCTGGTGGCTAGAAGCATCTGACGGGAAAACGCTCACGCTGGCTGGCTGACCCTGGCGGTAAGGTCAACACAGCTATGAGATGGGTGAGCGGCATCGGTCAGTTGGCAAAGTTCACTAGAAAGAAAGCCAGCAGAGCTGGTGAAGAAGCAGAATCTGGCCCTGGACATCCGCTGAAGGTGGCAGTTGAGAGGGCAAATGTGATGATTTTGGGGGAGCTAACAGATTGATTTCATTTGCCCCACATTTGCATGTGTGTGTGTCTATTCACTATAGACATGGGAGGGTTCAAGCCTTGACAACAGAGAAGGAGCGACAACCGCTTAGCTAGGCAGCACTGAGTTGCATTTTGGGCATAGGCGCCAACAAAACTTTCTGGGCAGCAACAAGCTTATTAGGCAAACAACATCCGTGTTCTAGCCTTCCCGAACTATGGAAAAGGATTCGCGCCCTCTGGAAACACTCGAGCATATGTCCAGTTTCACGACTCACTCCTCGTTTTCCCGTGTTCACGGAACACAGCATCTGCGAGTTAACGGAACTGGGCCACGAATCTTGGAAACCCTGGGCCTTGAACCCAAGTCAAAATCTGGTAGACTGGTCTACCCAAACCAAGGAAAAGAACTACCTTCGCCGGCCGCACATGCCGCACCGAAGTCTGGTTGGGACTGTCCCAACCTTCACCGACCGAGGTATGAATGGATCAACTGTCCTGCTAAATGGTTTAGAACACCAATCTGAACCAGCGGAACCCATCTATCTCTAACCAAACTAACCCATATGGACATGTATGCAAAGATCAGCTTCCCTCCAAGTTTGGATTTGGATTCCGAAACCGACTGAAATGGGGCTGAATGGATGGTGCGCCTTCCCTAAAGTTGGATGGTGCCCAACAAACTTCATGCAACTCCCCGTTCATCCTAGCTGAGACCATGGAGCCCGCTCGGATTCCAGAGACTTGAGTGCAACAAATCCCCCGCCATCCCTGGAAAACAGAAACTGTTTCTTGTAGTATTTTGTTTAAACCAAAAACACAACAAGAGAAGAAACAAAAGACAACGCCGTCAGATTTGAAAAGAAACACCTGTAGTATACTTGTTTAAACAGAACAAACAACAACAGAAGAAACAAAACACAACGCCATCTGATTTTCAAAAAGAAAAACCTGTAGTATACTTGTTTAAACAGAACAAACAACAACAGAAGAAACACCAATATACGCCATCTGATTTTGTGTTGATTTGTCTTGTTTAAACCAAAAACAACAACAGAAAAAAGAAAAGAAAAAAGAAGGAACAAAAACGCCATCTGATTTTTTTTAAAGAACAATTTGTAATATGCGTGTTGAAACAGAACAAACAACAACAGAATCAAAAAACAACACCATCATATGTTTAAAAAAGACAAGCATGCAGTATACTTGTTTAAACAGAACGAACAACAACAGAAGAAACAAAAAACAACGCCATCTGATTTTAAAAAAAAAGAAACACTTGCAGTATACTTGTTTAAACAGAACAATCAACAACAGAAGAAACAAAACACAGCACCATCTGATTTCAAAAAAGAAAAACCTGTAGTATACTTGTTTAAACCAAAAAACAAGGAAACAAACAACAACGCCATCTGATTTTTTTTTTTTTTTAAAAAAAAAAATAACAATCTGAACTATACTTGTTGAAACAGAACAAACAACAACAGAAGAAACAAACAAAACATGCCATCCGCTGTTTTTTACCCCCCCCCCAAAAAAAAAATTAGAAAAAGAAAAAGAAACAGCTAAAGCCCCGCAGCCGGGCGGCTCAAAGCAGGTTTGGGTTCCGCTCATGTGCTTCTGGCAGACCTGCCGATGGTTTTCCGTAAGATTTGAAGCTTGGGCCCCGAAGGAGACTTGGACAACGTCTACACAGAAATGGCCATGGGGAAATCGAGGGAAAAGGCCACGAGCGAAAGCTAATCCCGGTTAGCCCCAGTGAACCTCCGATTCAATCCACTAAGATAGGTTACTAAAATGGGTGGTGAACTCACCTCCCCCAAAATGGGATCAACCACAACGGTTTTGACCACCTCAGCCAACTGATTCTTTGACCATCTCTCTTGCAACCGGGGCAGGCTGGGAAGCTTGAGGCTCGGTTTCGACTCCACTCCCAGGACCCGAAGGCAAGATCATACCATTGGCAGGGCTCGGGTTTCCAACCTACAGACCTCTCCCCAGCTTCTTGGAGGTCTCATTAAGTCAGACTGGATCTCCGTCCGCGGAAAAGTACAAAGGAAACCACGGAATCCATCTAGCATCATTTGATTGTTGAACCTTTCATCAGGTCTGGGTCCCCGAATTCTAGTGGAATCGGAATGACATTTTGAGGGGGGATTCCGAGCGGAGCAGTTTCGCGCTCCGGATGAAGCCGAGGTCAACATGAATGGGATTACTCCGGAGGTATCGAACATCCAAACTCGATCTCTCCTTACGAATCAAGCGCCGAGCATCGCTGGTTTGATCCTTCGGAGTCCGAAGCTGAGATGAACCCGAGGTAAAGATGAAGTCACATGGCCATGGGTCAAAATTCCAATCGTACCCCCAGTGAACATCCCAATCCCCACTAAAATAGGTTCTAAAATGGGTGGTGAATTCACCTACCCCAAAATGGGATCCCATTGGTTTTGACCCACAGCCACATCGCTCGCCCCAGATGACCGCAGAGCCACTAGCAAAGGCGCCGTTCGCATTTCTCAAACCTGGGGCATCTGGAACCCCCCCCCCTCCCCCCCAAATGGTGTGTTTTTGTGTTCCCTTCCTGGAACCTGCAACAACTATCTAGAAATGGCGGTTTCCCAAACAAGCATTTCCTATGAATAGACCTTCTTGATGGAGCCTGGCAGTTTGGGAAACGACCATTTAGTCGATGGCTCTTTCAGGCTCCAGGTTGCCTGTGGCCGAATGATGGGAATCCGCTGGGATATCAGTCGCTCTGCAAGTTCTACTCCCATTCTTCAGCCCAGTGGTTTGGAAAAAGAAGATGTTGGGGGTGCGGTAGCTTCACCATTTCAAGTGTCAACAGGGGGTTCAGAAAACCTATAGGTATCCTTTTAGGTTAGTTTGGATAGAAATAGACGGGCTCCACTGGTTTGCATGGGTTGTACAAACCATTTAACAGGGGAGCCCATCGATTTTTCTCCGAAAAAGGACACCTATGCCGAGGGGAACCTGACTAAGGATCTGGATTGAAGTCATGGCGCCCCAACCCCCCCCCCCCAACCCACCCGGCGATGATCGCCTGGTTCGCGAACAAGTTGTCTGGGGCGTTGATCACCACAGAGAAGACCTCGATCCCATCGACTCAACGACTCAACTCGACCCCCGCCCGTTTTTCTGGGTGGGGAGTGAACGTGTTTTTGCTCGCCATTTTTTTTTGAAAGGTCGGACCCCCCCCCAAAAAAAAGAAGAAGTGATCAACCGGCCGGTTGGGGAGTGTTGTTTTCGTTATTTTCCCCCAAGCATCAGAAAGGAGCTTCCGTTGGAGGGCTCTGGATCTCGATAGAATGTCTTGGACCGCAAAAAAGGCCTTTTGGGAAATGTATTTTAGGTTCCAAGATTCTTGGAGTCCAAGGAAAATACTTATGTTGCTAGCACCCAGTGCTTTTTGCCCGCACCACAAAATCGAGTTGTGGAGTCGTCCTGGTGCTTGGGCAGAAATCAGGGCTGCTGACCATGTTCTGGGGATGGAGTT
Source organism: Effrenium voratum (assembly GCA_963377175.1). NCBI lineage: Eukaryota > Dinophyceae > Suessiales > Symbiodiniaceae > Effrenium > Effrenium voratum. The sequence goes on along the minus strand of CAUJNA010001413.1, from coordinate 239,752 downwards.
TTCCGGCTCTCCGCCGCATTCGGAGGCAGAATTTCGCCGAGTTCGATTTCGTCCACGTCCAATGAGTCTGCCAAGAAGAGAGAAGGAATCGTCGAAGCGACAGCTGGCCCCCCCCCCGGCCCAGACCTAAGAATTTTTTTGACCCCATATTCAACCAGCCAGCGATAGATAGGGGTGGGGCTTTGTTCCACAAGTGGGCTGAAATTTCCCACATTTCAGCCAGCGAAAAGAATTCCCCCCCTATGAATAAACTGGGGTTGAATGATGTGGGGTTAATATTACTCCAAAACTAATAGTTTTCCCTCCATACTGAGTGTGCCAAAAAATATACAGCCACTTGCTCATCGGGTCCTTGCACGGCCGATGCGGTACAGCAGCCAATCTACCCCAATACAGAACACTACGGGCGATCCTTTTTTGGACGGGTCCCCTGAGGTGGGTTTCAAAGGGAACCATCTTTTCTTGAGGAGCCCCTCTACTTAAATCCTTTTCAGCGGAAACCAAAAGGAAACCCTTGCTGTTTTCAGGGGGTTCCCTCCTATTTCTTTTAAAACCAAAACCCGGAGACGGAGACGTGGAGTCCGAGATGCATTGCGGAGGTCGCAGTATTCGGAGACCTGGAAGGCCACTTGAGCCTCAGCTTCCAAGGCCGGCTTCGCAAACCTTCGATGGGAGTTTCGTGAGGTTACCATTCACATGGAACCTGACGGTCGGGGTCCAAGAAGACCATTTTCCCTTCGGGACCTCCTGTCAGGCTCCATCTTGAGTGGGAGGCTAACATGTGTAAAAAGTCCCCCGTTCTTGGATGGCTTTGAGGAAAACCCAAAGGGCTGAGGGTAACATGTTCCCGCTTTTTTGGGCGGTCAGTTTTAGAGGAAACCCAAAGGGCAAACAACCTCATCTCGGGTAAAAAGAGCAAGGTGAGGGTTCGTGGAAAACTCTCCCCTTTCACATGATGCTGGGCACAGGGTCAGTGCAACTGTGGCTATTTTGATCTGCTTGTGTATGCACAGTGTGAATCTGCTGTTTGCACCTGGATTGCTTATTTTGAACTATGCTTGAACAAATTGCGCGGGGAACCAAGCCCGAGCTTTCCGCACAACAATCTTAATGGATCCTGGGTGGGAACACCCTGGATCTCTTCAGTTCGAGTCGTCCAAAACCATGAGAGTCACAGTCAAAACTTGATATTGACATGGTGCAAACCAAATATCTTTGAAGCAAACTTTTAAACGGCGGCCCAACCTGTTTATGGTTGGGATTGCCCTGCTAACCTTCTACCCGGGTTTCTACCCGGGCACTGAGAATCTGCCACGCAAAGCGTGTCTCACAGTGGCCTTCACATGCAACCAGTGGTGTCCAAAAGGCTTCCCCGGGCTTCCCTGCGCCCCGGATCTCTGAACCCTTTGCTTCATTCGGGGGACGGATTTATTTCGGCGGAATGGCCAACCACCTTTGAGGTGGCTCCCAATTAACATCGACCTCAAATTTGCGGAAATTCATGGGCACCCACCACCTCTGCTTTGAGTGGTTCCCGATTCTCACAGCCTGCTTTCACGGTGTTTTTTCTCCGAGTCATGAACCCCGGGTTGACTTTGACGGAAACCGTGTCCCCCTGTGGGAATCCGGAACATTCACTTTTGGGCCAACACTCTCTTCTATGAGTAGGGCGGGTGGAAAAATGGGTCAACGAGTAATGGTGTGGCACAAAGCAACAATCATTACCCGGCTGTGGCTCAAAATTAAAGAACTAGGGTTACGCAGGTTTTAGTAGTTGGTTCCATTTACCAAGGTGCCATTTGTGGAGCTGCAGAGGCCCTTTGAAAAGGTAGCCTCGAAAATGACAAACGTGGCTGGCCCCGGGCTCTCGCTCTGAAGCCGCGTTTCGGCGTTTCGGAGAAAGTTGGGCGCCCCTGCGGGCATCTTGTCGATGATGTAGGCACCCAAGCCCACGGCGAAGTGCTTGTACACGTACCTCAGCCGGTTTGGTGTGTCTTTATTCCGGGGGTGGCCCCCCCCCGCCTTTGTGATTTTAAGCGAAGCCCAATTGAAGACCAACCTTTGAGGGGTACCCCTTTGCTTGTCCACTCTTCAATAAAAAGAGGAACGGCGTGTCCTGGACGGACAGGTAGGTGATAGTCATGCCCAGCCTCTTTCCTCCTCTCTTTCTTACCCTTTCATCAGGTAAAGGTTCATAAAGAAAATGAAAGGGTGGTTTTAAAGGAAACCGAAAGGAAAGCCAATTAAGGGGCCCCTTAATATGACCAGGCAGAAAGACGGAACCACGCTTGGATTTACTGCATGGTCGCTCTGCAATATTTAAGCTCAGCATGTTCCACATGTCCAATATGTGGAATTGCTCTGCAAGATTTATTGGCTTCTCCCTTACGTAATATTTGCCAAGTAGATGGGGGTTGATCAAAAGGTCCTTTAATGGGAAAAGTTACCCATGATCTTTTGAGGGCCAGGAATCTTCATCAACCCCCACTAATTACTTGCAATTGCTCTGAAAGGTTGCTCTGTTGCTCTTACATTTAGAGGCTCACTTGACGGTTGTTTTTGCGCCTGAAACGACCAGTTGTAACGCCTCTTGACGTGTTTCTGCACCAAAAAGTGCGAAGCCTCCATCTGCAAAAGCCGCAATACTCACTTCCTGAGTGGATGGCCAACAAAAACTCCACACTTTCCGGGAAGTGAGAATAATTCCAAAACCCGAAACAGACTCCACGCGGGGCGTGGACAGTCTCAACATTCTCGCTTCAGTGCAGCCGGATTTGCCGGGCCGGACCTCCTTGTAACCTCACGTTCGCGGGGTCCAAGACTAATTGTTCCTGCCAAAGGGACCGGGTCCCGAATGTGCTCCATACAGAGCCGGTGGGGCGGAACAGCCCATATTCCAACACCTGCAGGTGGCTCAATAGGAGCCCAAAACCGCGAAAATCTGACAACCCAGGTCCTAAAACATGACAGCTCGACATAGGCAGAAGGTAGGCAGAATCCATCCCCCTCCCTTTTGTTAGCCTCATCACCTCACCCAAAACAACCTGAGGAAAAGCAACGGGGCAGTTAGCGCATCCTGAAGCACTCCGGGGAAAACAGTATCAGACTCTTTGGCGTTGATGGGTTTCAATGAAAACCAAAAGGACAAAATCGGAACGCCTGCTGTTTGGACCAATTCACGCATGACGAGAAGTCCTTTCGTGGGAGCTCCGTAGTGGAACGCAAAGGGTCGCATTTTCGGAATGGACAGCCGGACTTTGAGTCACATCACTTCCATTTGCTTCAGCCCCCTGGAAAAAGTACAACACAAACATGTCCGGTAGAGATAGCATAGATCAAAGCCACTCAGATTCAAAGTCTTCTCAGGCGCGGGCGGTGCCACCGAGTAGGCAGCATAGCCCTTCCTAGGTGGCATAAAGATCCTCCTGTGCTCAATTCATGATTAGAGTTAGGCCCAGTTATAGAATGTTTTATTGTTTGCTTCGCATGGAGTCACTGGTAAAATGTAAAATGTATCCTAAGTCTACCCCAGAATAGGAGAGCCTCCCAAAAACAGCTGGTTCTCCTTTTGGCTTCCCTCCACCAACCCAAAGCGCTCCCTCTGAATCCATTTTGAGAAGCGGGCGAGACGGGCCCTTTACAGGACTCCTGTAAAGAAGATCTCAGGGAGTCCATGACCACAAGCCATGGCACAGGAAAGCCATGGTTTTCCCGGGGCCTTGGCACGTTGGCACCGAACTTGTCCGCGAGGGCAAGTTCTCCCACCGCGAATGGAGTGTCTCAAAGCTCGGGCTCCGGTCATGGCTCATGGCTGAAGTTCAAAGACCCGGACTTATGGCAAATAAGTTCCGGTGGTCCAGTGGACTTCCTGCCACGCATGGACTTTGGTCAGGCTGAAGAAATCCCAGAACGCCAAAGAAGCTTTTGAGGTGCCTCGCACACCGGGCCGCCACGCTCCACAGGATTCCGGTTGTGGTATGGCAGCTCGGCTTGGAAGAAGTACAGCCTGGGACCCGCACACCCAAAAAAAAACGCGCATTGAGCAAAGGGCGTTGTACACATGCCGCCTTGCCTGGGGGGGGCGGTTCTCAAATCGGAGGTCCCCCATGGTTGGCTTCTGTTTGCTTTCCTCTTAAAAGGGTCCATTTGGAGAAACACCCGTGCCGCGGTTTGGGGCACTTCGCATTGGCAGCGGGCCAACCAGTTCCCACCTGCGTGTTAACACCAAAGAGGAACTCAGCACTGGGCTTCTCAAACCTGTGAAACTAGATGGCGGGTGGTTTGCTGAGGGTCCCCCTTTTTAAGGTGGTTTTAAAGGGAAGCACAAACGAAAACCCACCATTTTGGGGGCCCCCTGGAAGACACCCCCAAATGGCGATGACAAGGAACTCCACCCCAGCAATAGGCTTGCAGACCTGCCCGCCCACCCAACAAAAGAAAAGCTCACTTCAAGATCTCACTTCCTGAGTGGATTGGTCGTCAAACTTTTGGTCTACTACTAAAATGGTCCAAACCCAAAAAGTGACTAAAGTCCGAACGGAGTTCGGAGCCTGCTTGAAATGGGTGGCTCGTCTTTTTTGGTGTTGCTACTCCATTTTTGTGGTTTAGGGAGACCAAAAGGAAAACTGAGATGCGCCATTGTCTACTTTATTTTACTATTTGTCTTTGGCCCAAGAAACAACAACAACAAAAAACGAGTCACCCAAATGCTCAAGTAGCCTCAAGAGCCGCTCTGCTCGAGTCTCGGAGCGTGGCTGGCCAGACTCGCCGTTCCATTGGAGCATGTGACCATCCTCAGATCTAGGTCCAGTGGTCTCACTTGACCGTGGGTCCCGAGCATTGACCGAAATACGTGAATCATTTGCTTGTGTTTTTTCTTTTTTCTGGCAAGATGGATGACCCCTGCTCATTTGCTTGTGCCCCCAAAGCAGCAAAATGTTGTTCACCGCACTAAAATTGGCACCCGTCAATCCAACTGGGGCAACTGGGGGAACGGGGGGAAGGTGCAAACAAATGCAGAAAGTGTACAGTATCAATTTATCTGGTCCAGAAACTGGCAATGAATTCCAACAACTGGGGAATCTTCACAATCGAAGTGCACGGATTCTGGTGGGGGCTCCATGACTTACTACCAGTCGCAGACCTGAGGAACCCCCCAAACCCCGCAGCAATTACGGCAAGCGTATCAAACTTGCGGCTCAATCTCTTGGCAATCTGCACACATGGTGTTTTCTTGTTTCGTGGGTGTGAGTTCTACTGAAAAACCCTTTGCTGAGCACCAAACCTCTTTGGAAGTGGTTCGCTGACACTCATGGTCGTTCTTGCAACAAGGCGGGCCCCATGCTTTGGACAAATGGAGAACATCTTACGAATGCTTCGTTTAGGTAGTGCGCCCCCCTTCCTGCAGACAAATAGAACCTAATTCTCTCTTAGACATCACCACAACACAAGGGAGATCTGTTCGAGTGGCCCAAAAGGCGATGTGAGAGAAACCAATCGAAAGGAATAATTGCACTAGGTAAAAGTAGATGACTCAAACAAAACGGGAGAAAATCGAATTGTGCCATCCAGTTACACCCACCTGACATTCAGCTTCTCTCTAACTGGTGTGGATTGGGGGGTTGGTGTGCCTACTGGTAAACATGCAATTTAGGGCAAACATCCAATTGGTAAAAGGGCACTACTGGGGGACCACTGCAGGACCACTGGCAGGGCTTCAAACCACCGAAGGCTTGCAGAAGGACCTGGCGCAGCCCGCCGCCCGCTGCCCGCCGGCGCGCACTGAGCTTTCCCGCCACAATGTGCTCCACCGCCACGCCATAGGCAATGACGTTGTTCCTGAGTCCCAGGAATCAAGCGGAAAAGAACAAATACGCGTTGTCTATTTTATTTTTACTAGAAACAATAATAATAATAACAATAATGATAACAATCATAATAATAAACAGCCAGCAAAGAAAGGAACACAGATTTGGTCAAGGTGGAATCATCCACTGGGATACTAATAAAAGGCCTTTCCAATGCATTTAAGTAATGGCGTCCTGGTATCACAGAAGTGGGAATAAAACCCATCATTTCAACCCTGTTGTGAATGTCCCAGACCTGAATTCAGAGGGATGGATCACCAAGTTTTCAGGTGGCTGTGGCTCAAAACCAATGGAATCCCATTTTGGGGTAGGTGAATGCACCACCCATTTTAGAACCTATTTTCGTGGTTGGATTGGGATGTTCACTGGGGGCTACGAATTTGACCCCCCGCTTCGCTCCGGGTCCCACACCCGTTCACCGTGATCCCGTGCTGGCTGTGGCACCTGGGCTTCGCCCGGCGAAAGAGTCGGACCGCCGAACAGAAGGCGACTGATTTTTCCCAAATCGACCTGGATTCTCAAACTACATGTTAAAATGGGCCCCTGAATGGGGTGAGTTCCCCTTTTTATGGGTTGTTTGAGGATCCAGGCATACGGTCATGGTCCTTTGAGAGGCACTGGTCGATGGGCTTGCATTCTGCGAGTTCAAAACCACCCTGGTTTCGGTGAATGTAAAGGCGGGGATGTGGGCCCCCTGTGCAAATGAGTCGGGAAACCACTCATAAAAGGTCGCGAGCTGTGGATATCTGATCGGTGTGGAAATCTAGTCGGTGCAAAAGACTTTCTGAAGACCACACCCAGTGCCATTGGGCTCTGCCATGTTCCTGCAAACATTGAACATGTGTGTGTGTGTGTGTCTTGAAATAGGGGGATCCAAGACAATGGTTGGCTTCCTGTTGGCTTCCTTCAAAACAACTTCCAAAGGGGTATCCAAAAGGCACGCCTATGTGCAAGTGAGGGAAGCGGTCCGGCCCGGTTGCCGCCAACAAGTTTTTTAACTTGACGCGAGGCTTCGAGGCAGCCCAAAAGGGGAGCATGGGCAAACAAATCGAAAAGGATCTTCCAATTGGCTGGTTCATATTCCCAGTAGTACGAATTCTGACAAATTGTGTGAGACATGGTCATAATTCCCTTAACAGAATCCTCATCGTGGTCGTCTACTTCTCATATCGAGCATAGCCCTCCTTCCCAACCCCAAGCAAAGGGCCGCTTTGACCAAGGTACATATCTTGGCCCACATACAGCATAGGGACAAGGAAACCCGGATTTGTTGTCTGATTCCGTTCCCACATTTGGTCAACCCCAAAAATTTAGAATTTGTTTGGAGGAGACGCCAAATATTATATGAGCTACGGCAGGTTATTTGCCGTTGAACGGTCGGCTGTTCCCACCTCGTTCTCTATCGCTGCACTGGTTGGAGCTCTGTTGACCTCCTTTTCCAACGCATGTGTTTGTGATCTCAGTCATATGTCATTACCCCGCCTTGTTTTCGGAGTGTTCCCAATTCAGTATGTTACCCAGCCAAAGTTTCCGTCCGGCCTTTGCCAAAGGCAATGACTCATATTTATCTTAATTTGGGACCCTCCGGTGGACATCAATTGGGTGATGATCTATATCCAAGCATTTGGGCGGGGGTCCTCGTGAACATAGACGCTGACACTCATGTCAATATTGGTGTCAACGTGCAGAGCGGCTTTCTTTAGCTTGAGCTTCGCTCGCAGCCATCATTGACCCAAGGGTCGGGACCTCCTTGAAGCTTGTTTTCTTGGGACATCCAAAAGGCCCGTGGAGCACCAAGACTCTGAGGATAATAGTTTAGTCCTGTCATAATGAAACAACGTTGTAAAGTGACCCCCCGGCCCCCATTGCAAGTTTGGGCCAACTTGTTTATCAGAAATCCGGAAGTCCAAAAAAGCCGTCTTAGGCCCAAAAAAAAACCAAGAGTTCGCTTGATCGGCTCGCTCGCACGCCGGGGCGAGTGCTTGTCCGACTTGAACTTGTAGTCCATCATATCCGCGCCGTAGGCCTCAGTTCAACCCGCTCGCATGTCACCGCAGTTCTCCAAGCCCTTGGTCACTCGAGACCATGGGAATTCGCCAAATGGTCCACTCCCCGCATGGAGTTCGTTCGACCCCTGCACCAGGTGTTCATGATGGCGAGGATATGCGAAAGAGATGGACATGTCTGTACCCTTCGAATTCCTTGACTCTCTATGCGTTCTAAAGTTCTGGGATGCCTCGTTCGGGGTGGCTTGGTGGGATTTGACCCCCTCCCGGAAAAACACGTGCGCCCCTTTTACGTTGGCTGATGTTGAAGGGAAAACCCTTTCCGGGTATGGAGGCGAAGAAAAGGCCGATGTTTTTTGCAGCCCGCTAAAGATGAACTGAACCAAACCACCACAACAAACAAAAACCTGAAAAACAAAAACAACCATGCCAACAGTTTGTTCAACCCCTACAAAAACATGGAGGTCCTTCACGGTCCATACAGGCACCTCAATCAAGATCCCACTGCCGGTGTTCGCATCTCACACGAACGCGCCTCGCCCTCTTAAGGCCAAAAGCGGAGTGGCTTGTCATTGGGGACTTTGAAAAGGAACCACGACACCGCAACCTGGAATTGGCCCCGAGACATGTCCATCTCTTTCGCATATCCTCGCCTGAATCATGACCACGTGGTGCATAAGGGGTCGAACGAACTCCATAGATTTCAAAGCTGTCTCGTTGGAACTATCCACTAGCCTTGGCCAGACCTCATGTACTCAAAAAAAATGGCTCCGGTTCACAATTTTGTCAACCAATTGAAAACCCTAACGTAAATAACCGCTTGCTTCCACGGTGGGAACAAAATTGTACCTCAATCAAACAGTAATTCAGCGAATTGGAGAAATCAACAAGGTCGAGCTTCCTCTCAAACCTCTGTTTGAGCTGACTGGGACTCTCTATGTCAGAGCAGTTCGGGAAAACCGACTGCCCACGGCCTGACTGCCCACGATCGTCGGATTCGGAAGTCTTGTTTGGAGCACCAGAATGAAGGGGTGCTGGGTTTCGAAACCACCAAGAAAAGGGAGCACCCTTAAAACTAGCTCCCTGAAAGCTTCCCTGACACAACCCAGCGCAAGTTTTGGGCAGACCAAACAAAAGTGTTTGGCTGTTGGGGAAAAAGACACGCCCACATCAGGCAAGCGAATCTTAAGAATTGTTGATTTTAAGGGGAAACCCGACTTGGCGACACAAACACACGAAAAGAAACCTTTCAGTGCGTTCAGCTTGCAGTGTTCCTCACAGCTTGGTGGTTCTTCCGCACAATTTCTTGCTTTTCATGCTGGCGCCCAATAGATTTTGATGGAATGAACCTGGGGATTCCCTTACAGGATCCCGCTTCACTGATGGTTTACGGGGGTTATTTTATTTCTCATTGCCTATCGCACCAAGTTTTGTCCAGGTTCTCCAGTAGAGAGGCTAGAATCGGGGTACCCTTTTTTTCAGTGGTCCATTTTAGTAGGGAACCCTACAAACCCAAAAAAAAAGTAAAAAAAGGCACCTAGCTGGGGGACCTAGTTTTGTTTCAGATCTTCCCAAAATGCTTCAGGGCACCGAACCGAGCCGTTCCTTTCACCGCTCCGGGGCTCGTGCCATGACGAAGCCCGAGCAGTCGTCGTGGTCCGCATGCCACACCCAAACCTCGTTTCGGCCGCGAAAGAATCCGAGCCAGGAGCTCTCAAGCGCGCGAGACACGAGACACGAGGCTCCAAAAGCTTGCTGCTGTTATAGGTATGGCAGGTAGGGGATGAACCCAGGCTTTGGTCCCCGAAGAACGGAAACCACAAATCATGGACTTTTTATCAAGGTCTCCCTCGTTCCCTGCTGAGCACCATCAAAATAGCTTCCCAGGTGGCCTACAAAAGTGGCAGGGGTTTCATTGGGATCCACCAGAAAAAAGGCAGCAGGAGGCCATTGTCGGCCCCGTCGGCCCAGGTGTTTGAGCCTGTGTTTAATCCCATAGGCCCGTAGGCCGTCAGGCAAGCACAGCCAAGAACCAAGTTCCTTTTATGGATTCCTCATGTTCAAGCGGGAAACAAAAAAGAAGAGCTTCTGCGCACACCCAGCACTTGGGCCGATCATGATCCTGCGCCAAGATCCTCCTCACATGGCAATGGGTCAAAATCCAATATTTTCAGTGAACATCCCAATCCCCACTAAAATTGACTAAGATGGGTGGTGCACCTACCCCAAAATGGTACCATGGGTTTTGACCCACAGCCACATGACCCGTTTCAAGAAAAATCAGGAGTTTCGGTGCTGCGTCGCCTTTATCGAGGGTCTCCAGGTCGAGAACCGCGACATCCATGACTTGAGTTAGCCGCCTGACATGCTTGATCTTTCTGAAATGGCAAAACTCCACTCAGGCACCAGTGACGGATAAAACCCCAACCATCCATCTACCAACTGATGCGAAAGGGCTTTGTCCACAGGAATACATTTTCTTGAGACCCGCCGGGCTTAACCATAGGTGATGTGTTGGAAAAGTTGATGGGTTTCCTGGCAAATGATGGATAAAACCAATCTAAACCACTGGAACCCATCGATGTCTAACCCTACCAACCAGAGGCAGAGGGGACCTATTGGGGGCAAGGAGCGTTGTCGATGATCAGGTTGTCGCTGTTGAACTCTGCCATGGTACCGGCGCCTTAGCACGAATGACAAATGGATGTGTGTGTGTGTGTGTGTGCACGTGTTTTTTGGCCTGTTTGCACCTTTGAACCAACGCCAGAAAGGGTAGCCTGAACAGACGACACCCCTTTGGGTGTGTATTTTTCAAAGAGTACCTTTTGCGGTGGCTTTTAACGGGAATGTAAGGGAAACCACAAAAAATGTTGGGTCCCCTTATTTTGGCACACACCCAAAGCACCAGTCAGGTTCTATCAGTTAGCCCAAATAAGTTCTTCGTCCCAAATGAATGGAAGATGCACCAAGAGACAGGCCTGGTAAAGAATTGGAACCTTTTTGGCGTCAACCGATTTCAATTGCAGAACAAATACAGAACCCAAAGGAAGGGTGGAATCTTGGCCCGTACAGCCTAAATATTTATTCCGGCTCTGTTTACATTTAGTCTCAAATATACTATGGATGGACGAACTCCAGCTCGCACCGTTTTGAACCCATGTCTTAAACTCATAACGTTTCTTGATATTTACATTTGGCTCGGCCTTCCAGTAGAGAGGTTAGAATAAGGGTACCCTTTTTCCTGTAGTCTATTTTAGCAAGGGGAGCCCCCCAACAAAGGGATGAGAAAGGGCACTACTGAGGGACTTAGTTGGGGAATCAAACCAAATCCGTTGGTGCTAGAAGCGAACCAGATTCGTCCAGCAGCTATTTGCTATCTCCCGGTCCCCGGATCGGTTCCAAAGGCATCTGGAACCAAGGATTGGATCCAGGTTCCCTAGATGAGACACAGATTTGCATATAATATTGTTGACCCACGGCCATGTGTACTCATGCATGTATATATATATATATACACATACACATGAGCATACACATGGCCGTGGGTCAAGAATAGGAATTCAAGATGAGCTGCCCGGAATATGTAAGCATGGACTATGACTGAACCTGCGGTCCTTTCGTGGAATATTTTTAACCCATCACATCAACTCCAGACGTGAGTTCATCAGCTGGGTTCGTCACGTTTGCAATCCGTCCAGTACTTGGCATGAGGAAGTGAAGGCGCGGCGCAAGTGCACAGACCTTTTTTGGAATCATAGGATCCTGGACCTGCTTCCCCGCACTTCCTTGGCAGAGCGTATCTGAATGAACTCCTTGCCCTGAACGGGAGCCTGGGCACTTCCATGGTTGAACTGGGCTGTCCGTTTCTGATCAGGGCTTGCCTTTTCCGCTGACATGAACAGCCTCCCTTGAAAAGGGTTTCTACACTACTAGGGGGGCTGCTTATTTATCCCACAAGCAGTGGCAAAGTCGAACCATGTGTTTCTGATCCCCCGCTCAACAGTTTACCTGCCGGGCTCCATGGAAACCCGCCATTGCACCAACCAAAAACCTAAAAAAAAACTAAAAACCCTACCAAAAATGGACGGCGGGTTTTTCACCATCCAGTGAAGGGGCTGGATCCCGGCTCCTTTCGGTTTTACAGGGTTGGTCCCGTTAGCTGACATGGGGAGTCACTTGCTCAAACCCCGGGTACTAAAATGGCCGTAATCCCAGAACCAGGTAGAGAATTGAGGAGGCGGAATCGATCCCGCAGATATTTGTGGCAAGGGGAGTTCCCCTTACTCACCTTCATCTACCCGAATCGGTTTTGGATTGTGACTCGGCTGAGGGAGTGGGTTAGTTTAGCTGCTATGGCAAATGGGTCCACGCCCAGGTGGCCATGGGTCAAAATCCAATTCGTACCCCCCAGTGAACATCCCAATCCCCACTAAAATAGGTTCTAAAATGGGTGGTGAATTCACCTCCCCCAAAATGGGATCGCATTGGTTTTGACCCGCAGCCATGTTTGAAGGGTGCGGTTTTCCCGCGGAAAACACCCGACTTCTCGGCCCACCTCTCGGGCGTGCCAGTCCCGAGTGGAGCTGCGCGGTTTTCCCGCGCAAAACGCCCACTTCTCGGCCCACCTCTCGGGCGCGCCAGTCCCGAGTCCCCGAGTCCCCGGCGTACGAGCTGGCAGCCCAGGTGCGAGAAGGCCCCCACCCGCGCGAAGATGTCGGAGGCCTCGCGAGATCGTGCCGCTTGCCGAGGGGCGATGTGGCTGTGGTGGTCAAAAATAGGGTAGCCCCAAAATGGGCTCCATGTGAACAGCAATTGGACATGGGTTAGCCGATCCTGAGAGAGAGATGTTCTGCACACGCAAGCACTGATTCGTTCCTCGAATGGGAATGGGGTTAATCTCCCCCAACCAGCACGTGGATACTGTACGGTTGCCCTGGTAAATGGATACATGGACTAAACCAGCAGTTTTTCCTTGGTGGCTTAAGTTTGACCCACACGCATGCTTTCGACTTTTGGGCAAGGAAATCACCGGTCAAAAAGGGTTGGGTTACAGGACATTCTATAGGAAAACAGCTTAAATGGGGTGTTTTGGGGCCATTTCCAGTAGATGTCCCGTTAATCAAACCTTCCTTTCAAAACCACCAAATTGGGCTTTCTCGAAAAAAGATAACCCCGCTGATCTTAAACTGTCCAGGTTGTCTGCGGGAGTCTTACAAAAGTTTGGGCAAATGACCATTCCCAAACTGGAAACGGGGCAAAGGACTTTCTTATACCCCCGGACGGTGAGCTCGTCCTGATTTGCCCAGCATAGTATTAGCCCTCCTGCCCTCCTGCCCTCCTGCCCCCTGCCCTCCTGCCCTCCTGCCCTCCTGCCCTCCTGCCCTCCTGCCCTCCTGCCCTCCTGCCCTCCTGCCCTCCTGCCCTCCTGCCCTCCTGCCCTCCTGCCCTCCTGCCCTCCTGCCCTCCTGCCCTCCTGCCCTCCCGCCCTCCTGCCCTCCCGCCCTCCCGCCCTCCCTACGAACTGAGCGAGGGCAGCTGGAAGATCGTTTCCTCTTGAAGGGACCCTCCGTCTGGCGCATTTTGCTTGTGGGAGGGTATATTGATTGAGGCTTTAAAAACAGGTACGACTTTGAAACCTCCTCTGCATGGTGTACAACTCGGGGTCCCTAATTTTGCAAAAAGGACACCTATGCTGGTTCTGGTTTTTCGAGGAACCTGGCGGTCCCAGCTGTCCGGTTCAACTTAGGTCTTTCTGCAAGCTTTTTCGTTAGTTTGGTGGTTGGGTGTCCGATTTTCACTCACTAAAAGTTTCACTTTGAGCAGGGGATCTGACAGCGCAGTCTCAGCGAGGAATCAAGGGTGTTGGGAAGGAATCATCCCCAAAAAGGGAAATACAAGGGCATGGTTGGGGGTCAGTCCCTCATGCCCTGCTGAGAATCAGCAAGAAGCTCATAGCATAGCTGGCTGGTTGTAGGGGACGGATCGCAAGCGAGGGATGTCCAGAACCAATTGGGAGAATTGAGCAAGCGATTTTCGGAAAATAGATGGGTTTCCCTGGTAGTTGATTGAACCACCAGGTAAACCAGGAATCGCCAAAGCCAAACAACCAAAAAGGACACCTATGGTCCCCTACGTTTCCACTTGAAAACCTCACAAGACAACTCACTGAATTGGTCACTGAGTCACAGTTGAGTTTAAGCCAAACCACCAACAAAGACACCTACTGTGGGTGGACGAAATCTAAACCATCTAAACCCCATCTAAACCAGGGAAACCTTGGTTTGTTGGTATTTACAGGGAATCATCATTCCGTTGGGTTTCTGAACGGTGGTGCGAAACGGATTTCGCAACCATCCACACCTGACGAAATCTAAGCCATCTAAACCCCATCTAAACCAGGAATCGCCCTCGATGTTTTAAGCCAAACGACCAAAAACAGGGCTGTGAGAAATGCCCACTTCTGTGATACAAGAAAAAGGTCCCTCAAAGACTACACCGCCATTTAAAGAGGGGATTCCCTTGTATCACAGAAGTGCGGATAAACCCCTTGATCCCACAACCCTGACCAAAAAGGACACCCATGAGAACCAGGTCTCGAGCCCTCCCCTCCAGCGCTGCTCTTGGGAGCCCGGGCCACGCCGGACAAGCGCCGGGCCGCAGTCCCGGCGCCGGTGCCCCATTGCAGCAGCGGCTCCCTGCTGCCGAGGCCCGGGGGGGGGGGGGCGGGGGGCGGGGGGCGCTTTTTGTCGTTGGTGTTGTGATTGTGTGGTTGTTTTGTGTTTATTTTTTTTTTTGGGGGGGGCGGGCGGAGCCCACATTGTGCAAGAAACAGTTCATACGTTCTCAGAATAGCAGGAATAAGCCAAAGTGAGAAGTAGTTTACGGTACTCCGTCCCTAAATGGCCGTTTTCATGGTATGTTGCCGGGGGCTCTCTGAAACAAATTGCCTCACCAGAGAGGACCATGTGCAATGACTTAGGCGCCTATATTCTGGGTGGCGGGCATTGAACTGACTCGATGCTTCCGTTCTCCTCTCTCTGGAATCCGCCCACAATTCGGCGGAGGGGAGCCACTTGTAGCTTCAATCGGAAGTGGAGGAAGTGTAGCTGTTCAGACTTTGTCAAAGGCTTCATCTCCCCATCTTAGTAATCCATCACCACATACACCATTGTCTCCAATTGGTGGGGGTGAACCCCAAGGTGGGTAGATCCCTAATTTGGGTTGTCCACTCCACATCTTACCTCGATATGCTTTATTAAGTAAAGGTTGTTGTTCTTGCTGTCTTCACCGTGTCGCTGGAAATGCTTTTATTCAGAACTCCTTGGTGCCCCGCATTGTGGGGGTTGTCTGCCACTTGCTTTTGCGGGCTTTTGCGTGTCTTGAAACTCATAGCTTCATAGCCACACGGGCGGGTCTTTCTTTGAGGGTATTCTGTCTTTTTAGGTTGGCTTACAGGAACCTCCAGGGAAACCGAAGCCATTTTGGGGAGCCAAATCCCAAACAAAAAAACACTCCATCCAACTGGCGGCTTCCTGGGGAATGGGTCCATCCAAGCTCCAGGCTCTCTTATCTCGACATACGAATGGGAGGCCCGGCACATGGGTGGCCGAGAGTGGCGTGTTGGCATCCAGAATCACCGCCGCAATGCCTCGCTTCACCAAAGGAGAAGTCACGATCCATTGCAACGGATCGCTTGGGCAAGCGGAGGTACAACCAGCCCCGGTTCCCTCAAAAAACGGTTGTTTCAGTACCAGCTACATGTCTGAACGAAGGGAAGGCTCGTCCCCCCCTCGCAAATCTGGGGGACCCCTTTAGCAATTGTTGGAAGGCTCAAAACAGAACACGTCCTAAAGGAAAAATGGAAAAACCCCTGGTCACTAGAATGTCAGCTGGAAGGTCCAGGTTGATTTTTGTTGCCTGTTTCTGGTCGCACGCACAGGTAGTTTCCTGTCGCACACATAGGTATGGTTCGTGGAAGTGGAACCTGTTTGACCGCTTTGTCCAAATTACATGAGGCCTTTAAACATTTTAAACCAAAAGAAGTGTTTTGGAGAGATTCTCTTTCGGGCAACCCCCCTTATTTGCTGCCAATGCTGCTTTGCCGGGGAGCACATCTCCCGAAAGGCAATCCGCTTGGCGGGTTCTGGAGACCCCAAAATGGCCAACATGGAAGTGCTCCTTTTGGTGTTCCTTCAGCCCACCTGCAAAGGATGCAGGTATACATATATACACATATGTGCAGTATGTCTAGCTTCCCTCTAGTTGGTGGTTTGGATTGGTGGTTTGGAACTTAGGGAGTGGTTGCCCATTTGCCCTCTACAAGAAGCAGGGGTTCAGATCCAAATCCAAACCACAAATCCAAACCACCAACGAGGGGTTACCTGATATTTACTTCTAACTTAAAAATGCTTCAAGGTCCAACCCACCCGGAGGAAAAAAAAAACAAAACTACAAACATCATGTCGTCCACTCCCAAGAAACCTCTCTTAAAACTTTCCACCACCTGCAAACGCTAACAAAAGGGGCAGCCCAGGGTTCAAGCCTCTTCCCGCCCCAGCTCAGCGCCCGCTCGGCGCCCGCGCGGACGTCCTCCAAGTCGTCCGCAACCTGAGCAAAAAATTGAGCGAGCGGCTCGCTCGCGTGGCTTTGGCGCGTCCATTGAAGTTGTCAATTCTGAGAATTCGGGTCATCCGTGAAAAAACTTCTTATTCGTCCAAGTCTTGAACAATAACATTCAATCAGCCTAGTCCTTATAGTTGCTTTGCGCAACGACTTTTGGGCCTGCTTTCTAAGGGTACCCTTTTAAGGTGGGCTTGGATAGAAGCCAACAGCAAAGCCATCACTCTGGGAGTCCCCCTAGCTGCACACATACCCATGTCGCATGTTCCGGCCCTGCAACTCAATTAAAAGCACCTTGCAACGCTTCGATCCCGAAGAACTCACAAAAATTGAGCTGCGCCCCCCACCCCCCCCGTAGCCGCCCCTTCCGTGCCTTGATGCAGGACATTCCAGGCGCCTGCACCAGAGTGGGGAAGCCTGGCGTTTTCGGCTTCGGCAGCTCCCCAAAGGCTTGGCGTCTTCGGCTTCCGCGAGAAACCTGGCCCTGCAAAAGGGGCACTACGTAAGTGATAAGTGGCTAGGGTTATAACCCACTGAAGGGAGACTTATAACCATGGCTTTTGTGGGTTATAACCAGGCTTAGGTTCTTTAAAAACTGGGCTATCCGTTTTCTGAGGTAAATTCGGACATCCACACTAAACCGACTAATTAAACAGATCTAGAAAGCTACTTAAAGAACCAGACTGCTGGACACGCGGAGGTGTTTTTTTTGGGAGGCTTCCGTCTGAAATGGAAATGGAGCCCCCCACTCTGAGAAGACGTTCTGCGCTTCTCGCACACCGAAACACCCCCCCAAATGTGGTGACCCCAGTTTGGGGGGCCCTCCACGTGCGGGTACCGGCGAATTTGAAGCCCTTCTTCGAAATCGAACGGCCTTAAGGAAGGGAGTTGGCTGTAGTTTTCCTTGGACTCATTAACTCCTAACCTTCTCTTTATTTTGTGTTTGGGGAGGGGTTGGCAGATCTCACCAATCCAAACACGGTTGGCGGGATTCTTTCGGGACATGGAATTGCCGTGCGGTGACCTGCAGTGTCATTCCCTCTTTCAGAACACATGTGTTGGGTTGAACCTTGGCCTCCCATTTCGAATGTGGACGTTGGTTTAGGTCATCTTGAGACGTTGTAAACCAGGCCCGAAGTCGCTCTCCGTGACGCAAACCACAGCTCGAATTGGAATTCCATCAACTTCCTTCCCTTCAGGTCCAAATGCTTACATTTTTAGAAGCGAAACAATGGGTGTGTTGCTTTTTCCCGCCCTGGCAGCCCAGAACAAAAAGCAGTTTTCTATGCGATTAGGTCTTGGAGGGATGCTTGGGGGCCCCCATATCTCTCCTGAGGGCAGAAGCTGAAATTGGGGGGGCAGGTTGCGCGTGCACCACGCGCACGAGCAACAGGCTGGCAACAAGACACCCTTAGGCATCGTCACCCTGCAACATCACCAGCTTGCCGTAGATGAGGACAATATGAGACACCCCGAAAGCTGATAAGGTGTCTACCCAAAGCCCATGTACAGATTTGGAAACGGCCAATGTGTCCCCCAATCGAAAATACAAACGTGGGGTACAATTGAGGGGTACCCCCGTTTGGTGGTGTGGAAGGGGAACCAAAAGGAGCACGGAATGCATCTTGGGCGTCCCAACTAAAAGGACCCAAATGGCGATATCAAGTTGGTGGCTTGCGACCTCCCGGTGGCTTCCATCCAACCCTGCCTCCACCGAATGGGCACATTCAGGTTTGTCAATGTTCTGCTTTGTCCCAAAAACAGGTTTCCTTCTCAAAGGGTCCATACAAAAAAAGAAACACACGCCTTTTGACGAGCCGTGCATATTGCTAGAGATTAAGATGGACCCCCAAAGTGGTTGCTTCCCTACTGTGGATGGACGACATCCTTTTTGCACCACGAAATGAAACCACGGTTGAAACCGTAACGCTTGTTGGTATTTACGTGGGGGAATCGACTCCTTCCCGGGCTTCTGAACGGTGCGAAATGGATTTCGTCCGATAAGGGGCGTCTCGAAAAGAGGAACCGTGCGCGCCAGAAGTCTCTTCGCGCGCGCCTATGCCCAGAACCACAAAGCCGCTCTTGCGGACCAGCAGGCTGGAGGTCAAGTTGTAGATCTCAGCTCGCGTCTGGTGCCAGGCTTCCACTATTTGAGACACGCTGTGACATCATTTGACCGGACAGTACTCTTTGCCCAAGATGACATGGGCAGATTGGGTCATCCCCTGGTTGTGGAAATTTTGGGTTGTCCCTGCATGTCCTCCGCAAGCAACAGTAGACACAAATGATTGCGTCAGTTGCTCATGTAAAACCTAGAGGTAAGAAATGCTCATGTCCTTACAGAACTTCTTGCTCCGAAACGCGAAGTTGCAAAATAGGATACCGTTTCGGAAATTCGCCGTTTTCAGCCAGCTAATTATACTGGGAACTGGAAGTAGGACATGTTGACTCCCAAGAGCCATGACCTGACTTGGGGGCAAAAAAGGAGACCCACTTCTTGTCTGAGGGGGAAAACCCCTGCTGGAGGTCTCGGCCGTTCTCAGTTGGGGCCAGTGACTTCGGTCCCGGTACCCTTACCAGACAGAATTGCCCCTGATGAAATCAACCTATCGAACTTGAAAACGCGGGTCTCGTAGTCCTTCTAACGGTGGCACTCCCCCGCTCGTCAAACCATGAGTTCGTCAATCCCGGAAACCGCATTCTTAGTAAAAAGGGCACCTGAACCATCCTTAGTACTCCAAAGAAGGGCTTGAGGCACAAGCCAGAGGGTTTCGCCTGATCATTTTGGGCAAGAACAAAGTGGAGCAAAGTGAGACAAGGACCGAAGAAATCCCCTGCAAAGAAACATCCTGAAGCAAAGTCAGCTGTCAATCAATCAGCTCTCCAAATTCTCCAAACAGGCAGGCGTTTCCTTCTCTTCGGCTGGGTTCCTTCATGCGCAAACCGGCCTTGGCATCCTCAAAGTCAGTTAGCTATCCGATTTCAGGCGCCCTGAGTCACGCGAAAGACCATCAGTGTTCCACAAAACACGACCCAAACGGGCGAGACGGCCGGGTGGGCAAGAAAACCGCTTCACCTCCTGAGTGGACTTGCCGAAAAGTTACGCTGAACTTTGGCTCGCCACTCTGCCCAAAAAGGCAAAGAGAGCCAAGGAACTCGAGTGAGAAACTGTATGACTGAGGGCTCTATGGCTTGAAGACCGAACAGGTCTCCTCATGGCCAATAGGGGTGTCCTTCTTCGGGGGGTTGATTTGGGCTCATAAAGAGGGAGTCGAAACTTAGTGGCTCGCAAAGGAGCATGGCTCGGAAAAGAGAAAACCCTAAAAGTAAAACCAACCGACTGCCTCTCACAGTCACTACATTTCGCCAGTTTTGAGCGGCTTCCACTGAAGCAACTTGACCATGTCCCTAGCCAGAACTCCGATCGGCTCCGATACCATGGCTCCCTCTTAAAGTAACTTCGACTGCTCCCTCCCTTCCCAGCGACAGCGAGCCCACAAAAGGGAAACTGACGGCTCGATCGATTCTTCGGGAACCCGGCGCCGGGCGTGATGAGGAGCGCTTCCTGGTTTCGCCATGCGCCGAAAAATTGAAATCCTACGCCTACTTGGGCTTCCTCAAAGGATATATCCAAAATCCACCTGATTTGCAGGGGAGGTTCGCAAAAACACTCAATGCTGGAAAAGGAGCTAGTAAAGGTGATTTATTAACTGCCTAAATGAATCCTTTGAGGGACACTTTGCGTTTTGTGCTTTCTGCAAACCAAACGCAAGCCGCCTACCTTTCACAGGAATTCAAGAATCCTGGGCTTTTTATGGGTGAGCCCATGTAATATTACAAGTAAGAGACCAGGACACCCTCGTTTGTGCCCTTCGCCGTGGGCTTTTAGTGGCGAGTGTGGTGACAGAGCATCTACCGTGGGAAAGCTGAAGAACTTCCACGCAGGAAGGAGCCACATTGGCGAGCTTGCGGGCTTGCTTTACCCCTATGAACACGTCGGGGAAGCGGGTACTATCCCCGGCTGATAAATCCACGTGGGATTAAGCATATGCGTCAACATAGGTTTGCGGACCCCGCAATCTATAATATGGTTGGTCTATGGTCAACCAACCAAAAAGTGGAACAACAACCGGCCACGCAAAAGTCAACCAGACAACTGCCCTTTATTTCCAACCAGCAAAGCAATGGTGGAAATATAACCACCATGGTTTACAAATTGGGTTCTTGCCATAGTTCAAATAGGCAGGCCCATTTTACTGGACGTTGAACGTAGCTACCGTGTCCTTTCAGAACTCCGGGTAGCTCCTGAACTCTCTTTTGAGGGCAAATTTGGATACCCCTAGCTCCTTGGCTCAAGCCAGCTAGCTCCCCCCAGACACAAACGATTCGCTCCCTCCTTTGATTCGATGCCCGCGTTGATCTCCACGGTGGTCATCTGCGGCGTTGCCACAAAGACCTGACGCGACTGTTTCCCCCTGTTTGGGGGGTGTCGCTCTCAAAGCAGCGGAGGAAACCGGGGCTGACTTTGGGTTCTGCTAACGTGGGTAAGTTGCACATACTGTGGATGGACGAAATCCTGCACCACCTAGGAAACCCTGGAATGATTCGATTCCCCTGTAAAAGCAAACAAATACTGATTTCCCATGGTTTCAAAGTGGTGCGAACGGATTTCGTCCATCCACAGTAGGGACGACTGCAATCCCCTATTAAACCGAGTGCCAAAAATGGCCAAGGAGGGTTCTGGGCGCTGCGAACTTCCCGGCCCAACCACTCATTGCTGCCAGATGCCGGAGGGATGCATGCCCCTTAGCACGATGGGCGCGCAAGGCACCTGAAGTCTCAGAAACTTTGCCACCCGCGGCGTATCATGCCTTTGCATGACATATGAGCTCAGTGCGGTTAGACGGCAGCGACGTGTCCCCCAATGTCCACCTACAGCAACCTACCCCTAAACAGAGCTACACTGTTTCCAAAATGCAATATTAAATTACCCAAAATGAAGCCACTTTCTCCACCAAGAAAATCTGGTGGAAACAAATATGTTCAAAACTGGTAAAGCGTACCAACGCGCCATGGTTTCGAATGAACTTCACATTCCTGAGCTGACACGAACATTGATGAATTCCCTTCAGGGTAGCTACATTTTTTTCAGAGTCAGATGCATGGACCCTCACTGACTGGCAACAAGGCTAGCCCCAATGAAGCCTCATGCACCAAATAATCTCAGACCCTCCCACTGACCCCAAAAATGATCTAACCCCTGTTGTCTTTATTCAGGGGCAAGGTTGATGTAATTGGGCTTATCATAGATGCGATTCCCATTCTCCATGCAGATCCAAAAAACAACCTGAAACTTGGCAACAAGGCTAGCCCCGCACCAAATAATCTCAGACCCTACATCAACCCAAGCCTGTTGTTCTTATTCAGGGGCAAGGTTGATTTGATTGGGCTTGTCATAGATGCGATTCCCATTCTCCTTGCCAATCCCAAAATTATGTCATTAAATCATTTACTTACAAAACCCTTCAAGAATCGACCCTCGAGCTTGGCAACAAGGCTAGGCCCCATGAAGCTCATGCACCAAATAATCTCTCAAACAAGAAAATAAAACTGAACATACCCTTCAATACTAATTTAGTATTGTCCCAATATAAAACTAGTATTCCAAAATAAAAATGCATCCCTCCAAGACATGTGCAAGACGAATTTAGTATTGACCGAATACTCAATTGCAATTCCAAAGCAAAATCCCTCCCCCCCCCCCGCAAACAAGAAGAAGAAGATGCGCAAGTCTAATTTAGATTTGACCCAAATCTAAATTAAGGGTCAAATCTAAATTAAGATTCCAACAACAAAAATCCCCTCCAACAAAAAATGCCCAATACTACTTTAGAACTGGTCCAATTCTAAACTAGTTTTCGAAAACGAAAAGCGGAGCCCAATTCTCAACACACTCTAAACTTTTCCTGACCCTGAAATAAAACCCCTCTTAATTGTATTTGAGGGCAATCAGGGGGGCCCTATTTATTAATCGCAAGTGGCATTAACAGCGCAAACCACACATACCAAAGCCCCCCAAAATGGGTTCCTTTGGTTTCTCCTTTAACACACACCAAAAAGGGTACCCTCACAAACCTTAAGAAGGTGAACAGACCGCGGCGCCACGCTGCCTGACTGAGGTCCACTTTGCGGCTGATGGTTTGGTCGCGCTGGTCCTCGCAGCAACTCGCAACCCACGGGTTCTTGATGAGTCTGGGCACTATAACGGCCTAAAAACACTAAACCTAAACCCTATAAGAACCCTAAACCTGCCAACACGATCATACAGCATAAGAAGACCTTGTGGGCAACACGTATGTTTTGTGGGCATTATTTCTGCGGATGGAGGAACTCCATTTGGCACCACTTTGAAACCATGGTAAATTTACGCTAGGGAATCAAAGCATTCCAGGATTGCCCTGTAATTTCGAAACCATCCACATGGAAGGAACCTTCATAACTTTGCACTTCGCCCCGTTTGAAGTGCATCTCGCCAGCATATCTCGACAATGGATCCGAGGAGCAACACCATGGGCCGCGTGTGGCGCAGGTGCCATGGTGCCATGAGTTGGGGAACATCGCCGCTTCCTAAGGACTTTCCATGGCCAAAGTACTGGGGTCCAACTAGATGTCCAAGCTAACATCACGAACCACAAAAAGGAAACTTAGACTGAAAGTAATGTTAAAAACTGTAGACACCCCTCAGTTGTTACACAAAAGCCCACGCCATCCCAGGAGTGACCCCCCCAAGGCCTGGTTCAGCCACGCAATGTGCGCCCAGTCACTGGGCAACACAACTTTGACTCTCTTGCAACTGACCGTGACAGCCGCATCTGATGCCATCACAAGAAAGCGATTGAAAAGCAGCAGAAGGACGAGCGCTTTGCACGGCCACACTGCCGACCACCCGCACCTCGCAAAACCATTTCAGAGATGCAAACCGTTGAAGCAGCAGCCCGGACAAAGCCAACCACTGCACTCGAATACACTCGGGCCGCGAGCGAAGGCCACTCAAGCCGGGCCACTTGGCACGGCGAACCTGTCTGCTGCGCCCGCGACTGCTCATGAAGCCGTGCCAATGCAGCAATGGTCACTATGTCCGACACTCATGTCATCATGCCCGCGACGCAGCGACGTGTGGCCCAACTCCTTGGCCGAAGCTTGACAGCTAGTCTCATACAGGCTCACATCCATGCAGTTGCTACACTGCCATCGCCTCCAGCCCTAGCGTGCCTAGCACCTACACTTTGGCACTGCCAACACCAAGGAATGTCGGCAATGCAATGCCGACCGCCGAAACCTGTCAGCCACACAGCTAGCTGGGACTGGGTCAAAGTAAAGTCTCAAGTTGCGCTTTGTCACTCGGCCAACCTTTCGACTCCCTCAGAAGAATGCAGTGACCCCCTCAAAGAGGGCTTCAACGTAAGGCCTTCGCACCGAAAGCCGGAGTATGTGCTTGGCCGCACTTCCCTACAACGCCCGAGACTTGCCCTAGGCTTGACAGCAAGTTTCATAAAGATTGCCACGGCTTCAAACTGACATAGCTGCGCAGAGCTGTGACTCTGCGCATGACGCGGGATCTGGTCAAAGCAAGAGGCTCACACAGTTGATGAAACGCGTACATGGACTGCGCACGCGAGCAAGGTCGAAAGGCCGAGTAGGTCTTTGGTGCCACGTTGCGCCCAAGAAACTTGGCTGCGCGAAGCCAAAGTCTTCACATCCAAGGCCATGCAGCGCACATGCTGTGACCTCGCCTCGGCAGCGGCTCAAGCTCATTAGGCAATGTCAGCAATTCAGCGATTGCAGCTATCGAAGCCATTCCAAGTGCGCATGGCATACTGCACATGGGGCGCAAATTGCAGCTAGTGACTAGACATGTTCTGCGGCCGTGTTGGCTCTAAGAGACTTCAAGCCTCGGTTGCTACAAGCTTCTCAGCGTAGGATACCATGCCTGCTCTGCCGCGAAGCCTGGGATCTTCTGGTCAGCAACTTCGTGCCTGGTGGTTCAACCCTAAAAGCCTGGATATGAAGTCGGTGCTCGTGCAGATGCTTGGGGAAACCAAAGGGAAACCTGTCATTTCGTGGGCTCCGCAAAATTTCTCAGACAACCCGCTCTTCTTTGCCTGCGCTCGGGCTCAAGAAATGAGGGTGCCCCCAGCGAACTGGACAGCTCAATTCGTTCGGAACACGGTGTAGTTCGTTGCAACTTTGTGCAGCGTGCCCTTCGCTTGCCGCCACGCTTCACGGCTTGCTTCGGGCAAATAGGCATGGCTGCAATCTGACACGGCGGCTGCGTAGGGCTGGCAGCCAGCAACACAGCTGGTTGCGATCTGGTCAAGCATTCATGGCAGGCTCGTAACAGCAAGTTTGGGCGCAGTGCACTCTGGCACACTAACGTTGTCGCATGCTTGGCAGGCTCGCCGTGGCAGGCTTCAGTGCAAAACACACTAG
The DNA here is from genome assembly GCA_963377175.1 of Effrenium voratum. Lineage (NCBI taxonomy): Eukaryota > Dinophyceae > Suessiales > Symbiodiniaceae > Effrenium > Effrenium voratum. The sequence continues at coordinate 214,770 of CAUJNA010001413.1, read as the reverse complement.
CACAACTACTTGAAATATCCAGACAGCAAGCCAGAGCACGTGTGGGGCAGCCGTCACTTGGAATCCCAAGCCAGAAAGCTCGAGCACGTGTTGGGCAGCAGCTCGCCTCTTGGAATCCGCAAGCTACACTTGTCTCTAAGCTTCACGGCTTGCTTCAGGAAAATCGGCATTGCTTCAATCTCACTTGCCGCTGCGCAAAGCTGGCGGCCTGCTGAACCAGCTGGATCTGCTCAAGGAAAGGGTCTTCACATCCAACGTCGAACTATTTTTTGTGAAACAACCAGCAGCAACAGCTGGCGCGTGTGCCCCGCGCCCCGCCAGTGCCGGGTCCTGCGGCATCCACATCCCCCGCTTCTTGCAAACGATTTGCAGCCGCGCACACCCCTTTTAAACGTAGACAGCTTCCAAATGTCGCTGCTGGGACATAACTTTATCCTGATGGGGGCCCTGTAAGCTGATGCGTAATTGCAGCAAGGAACTCGTCTCTTTGTTCTTGCTCACAAGAATATGTGCTGGGCCCGTCGCTGAAGCCGCCAAACCCCATAGCTGAACTCCCAGCGACTCATAGCTGCACGCAAGCCGGAGACGACGTTGCATGAGCCCCCCCAGCCCAGACATGTCGACTACCGACTGCTCATGCCAACCCACTATGAGTGAAGCAATCCATTGAGTTCGCCTTTTGGAGTCAGCAAACAGCACTTGCCTCTAAGCTTCACGGTTTGAGTAAGGGCGCACGGCTTCAATGTGACATGGCCGTTGCGCAGTCAGCCACACAGCTAGCTGGATCTGGTCATGAGTGCTCCCAGCGCAAGTGGCCCCAGCGCCCTAGCATCGCCCGCAGCTCAAGCTGGCTGAGCCTCACCAGACCATGTCAGCTCGTCATGTCAGCCCGGCAATACCGATGGCTGTGACTCAGGCGACGTCAGCAATGCAGGATTCACCCTGCTCATCGCAAACTATTCGCACGCCAGGTCTGATGTTGCTTTCAGGATGTGGCCGTGCTCTTAGCAAGGACTTTCCAAAGATCATTTAGAATTGACAGTTGTCAAGTGGTGGTTCCATGCAGAATCAGCAGCGCCACTTGTGCTCACTTCACTGCATAATTGATGTGTCCGGGGAATTCATGGTACAAGTCGCTAATAGAAAGCGTCCAGAAGAGACAGACGGACTGCCAAGCGTTGCCGCCACTATGACAGATTCGGCTGGGTTCACGCTGGGTCCAACAAGGGCTTGGACAAACCTTTCAGCATTCCTGATATCGTCACGCCGAGCTTTAGTAGGGGTTGTCGGACAGGATGCCGCTATCCTGGCATCGCTTGAGGCAAAGCAGCGCCAGACACACAACACAGTGCATGAACATGGTTGCAACCTAAACTGGCCAGGCAAAACAGTTGCCAAGCCTTCTTGCTTCAAGCAAGATCAAAACCCGACAAAATATGAGCAGCGCTCAAAGCTGATCGAGGTTTGGTTCCCCTCGTAGCGCTCCTTCGCGGAGCTTTCGCGAAGCTTGCAGGCGCTTTCGCGGCGGCTCCTTGCTATTAGCAAGGCGGCCTGCGGTAGAAGACTCATACACCAAGTGCACTTGGTAGCTCCAGCTTGAAACCGCAACTTTGCAGTGCAAGAATAGTGTGCAAAAGAGACCCCCCCTTGAATCCTGGACCCACGCCTTTCGCGGAGTTTTGGCGCCAATCCCCCCGCCTTATCGAAACTGGCAAACGGCCTGTGCACACTGATGCCAAAGCATACTCTCGCGCCATCAAAGTTTGCTCTTCGCGCGCGCTACCTGCCCCAAGCGCCGGCTGAACAGGTAGCCCTTTCGCGGGGCTTTCGTGGACTGAGTTTTCGGAAAAACGCTCTCGCGAGCTTTCGCGATGCAGGGTTTTCTTTTCGCGGAAGCTATTTAGGACACCGAGGACATCAAGGATCTTCGTGGGGGTTTTGGGCGCTTCTCAATATGACCGATGAACCCTCGTGGCAAAAATAACCCTTGTGGGCCGATGGAATACTGCGAAAACAAACTCACTCACCTTGAAAATAGCAAATCTCAACGCTGGACTAATGCCGCATTCCAGTCACAACCCTGATTTTCGCTTGCATCGTCTTCCCATCCCGCCAAGCAGACTCAGTGCGACGTCAGTTGGGTCGTTTTGCCGAGACACGCGCAAGAGAAAACACCTCAGAACCTTGAGGGTGTACGCGCGGAACAGATGCGACACTGTAGCGTGTTAGAACGCCATCGCTGTGAAGGGGCTTCAAGTACAAGCATTACGCTGGAATAACGCGAGCCAATAACGGAAAGGCGGCTTACGTGACGGTGTTTCTTTTCAAGCGCGCTACCCGAAATACGGAACTCGGCGACGTAGGCGCAGGCCAGGATGCGGCTCAGCAAGTGCTTTTTGAGAAGGAAGTGCAGCAACTTTACGCTACCGCGACCGCTGCGCGAGCAAGTAGTCAGGTTTGGCGAAAGCACCAAGCACAGTGCATGGCTGGGGACTACATGGGTAGGAAACTGCCAGCATGACGGGCAGCGGAGCAGGCTGGCTTAGGCGACGCCCCCGCCAGCCCTGGGCTTCTGCCTCAAAGCCAGCAGAGCGCCGCATTAAGCGAAAAGGGTAGAACTTGTCCAATTCCATTTGGTCATTTACCTCTCCAACACATATTTACTTTCTGCATTGGAGTAGATCCAGCCAGAAACCTACGAGGTGTATTCCGGGGCCACTTGCGACCGGTTCGCTTACACTGTCTTTTTTTCTTGGGGGGGGGAGGGGCAAAAATGCAAATTACACTTTCAGACCCCCCCCCCCATTTTCTGACGAGGGGAGGGGATAGTGCAATTACAAAAACTCTTGAAAACAAAGCCAGGATACAAAAACAAATCTGCACCACCCGTATATCCGACTTGATATGCAAGTGCCGATGAAGCTCGCCAACAACCAATACACAATTGTGACTGGCATGTTGGCAACACAGAATGAACAAATTCTCAGGGCTTTAAGAACCCTGTGCACCACTTCATGCTTGCTGCGCCGCCTGCATCGATGATGTAAAGTTTCCGCATGTTGCGGTTCGAAGAAGGCCAGAGATTGCCTCCTAGCTGCGAACAAGTGCTTGCATCACATCTCGACCTGCAAACAACATGAGCCGTGTTGTGGTTCTCTGCGTCGTCTCATAATGCATACTGGCTTTCAACGGAAAGGGGCGTCAAGTACAGCCGTTAAGCTGGAGTGGTAAGGCGGCTTGCGTGACGACTTTTCTTTTCAAGCATGGTACCTGAATACACACGCTAGGTCCAGCGCAAATAGCAACCTTTCAGTACAAGTGCAAAAAAAAAAACGTTCACAACGACACAGAGGGTACCTCAAAAACATAGCCAGGGCCTTCGCTCAGCTTTCGCGCAGCCTTACGCCGCGCCGTACGGGCCGAATGCTGACACTGCCTGCGGGGTTTTGTTGGCTTCTGTGAACTACAGGGCCGCCGAAAGCTACTGGATCTTCACCGCAGCTTGAACAAACTGCTGTCCAATCCGTTCGACAACACGCTGCCTTGACAAGCTATTCTCATCAAAGCGCGGCACGGGCATGAACAAACTCATGTTTGAAAGGAAGAGCCTACACATACACAGCATCCGCTGGCGCCACCTTACACTGGAGGTGTTGCCGTGAGTAAAGGCTTTGGGCGTTGCTGGTATGCAAAACACAAGGGGGGTTGCGTCCGCCCAGCGCTTTTACGCCCGCAAAAAAAGTGTGTACAGAGAAGCCACGCCCAAAAGCCATATCAAAGAACACATCCACCCTCAAGACATTGCGCCCGCCAATCCAACGACATCCCCAACAACGCCGACCCCCCCCCCAATCCCAAAACCCTCATCCCCAAACGTATCCCCAACGAAACCCTTGAAAGCCTGCAAGGACAACCAGATACACCTCCCTCGAAGACATTCCAGAAAACATCCCCCAAACAACCCTCCAGCTACCCTCGAAAACATATCGACAGACGTCCCGAAAGACATCCGCGAAGACAGCGGGGACACACTCAAAGACTCTTTCCGATACGCACCCAACAGCATTCCCAAAGACACGACCAACAACACCCACTAAAAGCAGCCCCAAACGCGCCACTGACATTTCCCAAAGACATTCGCGCGATATCTCGGAAGGAGGTTCCTGAAAGAAAGGGCGGGGCTGGCTTCAAGACCTCGTTGTCGGTCAGACTCGCACTCGTCTCGCTGTGCTATTTGGCCGCCATGCTTATGCGAAACGCAGCCCCTCCCGCAAAACCGCCAACAAGACAGGATATCCCTAGATTGTACACCTACGCGACAGCGCCTTGCCTGGCTTTCTTGACATTTGGCACCTCCCGCTTCAAAATTGCGGCCAGCGCAGTGTACGAGGCTGTGAAAGACCTGAAGGCATATGGTTGGATCGTGTGTCTACGAAACGCTTACACGAAGCTTACTGAGATCCTGACGCTTTTCGAGTTGGGAAGGGCCGCGCACGGACTCGAGTTGCTTCCCCTCCACGCAGTCATGCCTGTCGTTCCACCTAGCTTGCGCCAGCCGAAAAAATGCTTGCAAGGCGTCAGTCCATCCCCACAGCAACGCGTCTCATCATTCACCCTTTCATAAAGCATACGTCTCGTCACTAGTCAACCCTCAAACTGTCGCCTGCGCAACTGCCTACGTAAGACTTCACAACACCAGCCACAGCCAACATGCCTACGTGCGCCTAAGCAGTTGCGGCGCTGTCAGTCAAACGCCTACGCAGCAGCATGTAATCAACGTCGCCACGAAGATGTGGGCCATCCCTGAAAAAGCGTTCCCCACTTCACGCACCACCACTCAACATCCACTGCGTAACTAGACATGACCGGACACCTCAACAGGTTCCAACAATCTTGAACGCCTGCGGTAAGTTACATTTTCTAGCCGAGCCACCTTGCAGTGTTGAACGTCGATGCAGCTCAGTCGTCACATGCTAATCTTCAACGCCAGCGGTAAGTTATCTTTTCTGGTCGACGCAGCTCAGTTGTCAAATGGCGCGTCCAGGCACAAGAATGGCCTTAGACGAGCTTCAGAACACTGGAGCTCTTCACACCGTGCCGAGGGATGCAGATGGGACAATCAAGGCCATTTCCCCAACCTACAAATGTGTTTCTGGTGGCAGGCCCTACTTCGGCGCTCGAAGCGTCGGCACTCTTTCTTCACACGCCTCGCACTGCACATTGGTCACCGGAGTCTTCTCTTTGAACACCGCTCCTTCCACAGCAGTCAAGGCACAAGAATGGATTAGACGAGCTTCAGAACACTCGTGTCACACAGTGCTCGTATTTCCTCCCTGTTGCTGTAGGGAACGGTTTCGATGGTGTCCGGACCCTGTCAAAACCACTCGGCATCACAGCGGCGTGAGCCACTTTCCTTCTGACTCGCTTGAAACATCGCAGCCTGTAGGGAACGGTTTCGATGGTGTCCGGACCCTGTCAAAACCACTCGGCATCACAGCGGCGTGAGCCACTTTCCTTCTGACTCGCTTGAAACACCGCAGCCTTCCAAGGTTTCGCCCAGAAGTGCTCATCCAAAAGGCGACGGGGCATCTCAGAGGCTGAGACGACACACCCAGAGGCTCAAAGCAGAAACGCAGGACCAGCGCTTCAGGCAGACTGCTCCCACTCCTGCGCCGTGGCCTCGGGAATTGCAGGCCGCGCGGTTGGCAAGGCATGTCAGGCATGTCTGCTGCGCTAGCGACTTCACTCGGTTGCTTTCTGCTCCTGTTCTAAAAGTTTAACTTTTGGTGGTTTAATGGACAACCCATTAGTTGGCAAAAGTTAAAGTCCTAACATTAGAGCAAAATGCACCTCTGTTCATTAAGCCGCGCCAATGCAGCAATGGTCACCACCGAAATCACTCATGGCATGCTCATCATGCACGCGGCGCAGTTCCAGTGGCGCACCTCCTGATTTTGGCCGCGCTCGGTCCCTTGGAAACAGCAAGCTGCGCTTGCCCTAAGCTTGACAGGTAGTCTCATAAAGGTTGACACGGCTTCAGACTGGCCTGGTTGCGCAGAGCTGCTGTGCACAGGGCTCAAGGCCGTCGCCTCCCGCCCTATCCTTAGCACCAGGCTGGCAGCACTGCCAACCGCACCAAGGAAGGTCAGTAGCGCAACGCCGTCCACCGCAACCATCCCAAGTCCGCATGGCGTGCTCGGCGTACTCGCGCTCGTGCACCGCTTTGGCACTTGGAAGAAAACCAAAACTGAAAGCTGGAATACGTGTAACGAAGCGCGCTGTTTCTTGCAAACAGCAAGCTGCACTTGCACCAAACTTTGCTGCTCCTTTCAGGAAGATTGCCATGGCTTCAAACTGATATGGCTGCTGCACAGAGCATGGGACTGTCAGCCACACAGCTGGCTGGGACCTGGTCAAAGCAAAGTGTCAAGTTGCGCCCCGCCAGGGTTGGACTTTGGCTTCTCTCTTGAGAAAAACGCAAAGTCCACCCCTCAAAGAGGGCTTTACATCCAAACTCATGCAACTGATTCCAATGCTCCCATGCCACCCAGCGGCCCTGGGAGAGCGCACACTCCAGCTCAATGAGCATTCGCCACTACTTCGGCACCATGCGTGCGCCACCACTTGCCGAACCAGGACCGAAAGCCGGAGTACGCTTTCGCGCACATCCCTTGCAAACAGGGACGAAGCTGCGCTTGCCCCTTTTCAGCTTGACGCCGAGTGTCAGCAAGATTGACACGCCTTCAGACTGACATAGTTGCGCAGAACGCTGGCCCACCTGGCTCGCCATCTGGTCCGTTCGAGGTCTCCGGACCCCTCATGCAGTTTTGACGAAACGCTGCCATTCAAAATGTAGGCCTTTGGTACGTCTTTATCACGTTGCGCCCAAGTTGTCGCCCAAAAGCTTCACGCGAGCCCTTCCGGAGACTTGGCTGGAAGCCAAAGTCTTCACACCCAACCCCTGCGCCCATGCTGTGACCCTGCCTCGGCAGCTGCGGCTCAAGCTCACCAAGCGTGACTAGACATGTTCGGCCGACTGCAAGCCGTTGCTCCAAATGCTCGGCTCACTTTTCGAGGCTCCCTTTTTGGGGGAGACCAAAGGGAAACCTGCATTTTTTCGTGGAGATCCCTTCTTTTGAGACAACCCCCTATGCTGAGCACGCTTCTTGCACTGGGGCTCAACCACCGAGGGTGTTTGCAGCTCCAGCAGCGCGCACTTCGTGGACCAGCTGGCATGTCACCTAGCACAAAGCCGCAGCATGTCTTTGGCAGTCACCTACAAGGCATCCTTTGCATTGGCAGAAGGCGACAACATGCTAGTGGAGCTAGTGGCAGAGAGAAGAAGGCAACTTTCAAAGTGCGGGAAACTTCTGAGTGTAGACCCCTGCGATTTGCAACAAGTCCAGCGGTTTAGCTACAATCTGGGCAGAAACACGTACGAACTCCGACGTGTCCAGTCGAAGTCAACACACCTCGCAGTACTTGCCAATGCGCCAGTGATCCCCATGGGCTGCAACGGCTCGTCATGGCAGGTATGGGCACAGTGCGTAGCATGGCACAACTTACTTGGAAGACGAATAAGACCGAAAGCCGGAGTCAACCAAGACTGAAAGCAGAAGTACATGTTGGGCCGCTGGTTGTGCAACCAGCAAGCTGCACTTGCCCCAAGCTTCACGGCTAGTTGCAGCAATTTTGGCATGGCTTCAGACTGACATAGCTGCAGCGCAGAGCTCGGGCTGACAGACACATGTCTTGCTGGGATCTTTTCAGTCAAGGCTTCGGTCCGAATATCAGTTGATCGGCCTAAGGAATACAAATCTTGAGCGCCAGGTGTCTCACCACCGGGATAGCTCGAAGCTGTAGCTGATGTCAGTCCACGTGTTGCTTCTTTGCGTTAGTTTCTACACCGAGGCTCTCCCCACGTGAAAACGTCAGCTCTGCTTTTTGGAGGCGCCAAATATGTATCTCCCGTTGACATAGATTTGAAGTTGGCTGGAAGGGTTCGCGCCAGCACTTTTGCTTTACTTGCAGCTTGTAGAGATGTTGACTCGGATATGCGGTTGAAATTGGACTTTGGCGTTGGTTGTAAAATGCAGGTTCTTCGTGAGCCAAGGGTGAATGAGAACAGTCTCGCAACCCAGCCCCCTGGCAGCAACGGCGGCTCGTCATTGCAGGCATGGGCACAGTGCAAAGAGCTCTGGCACAACTTGCTTGAAAGGGCGCACGCCAGCACGTTTGCCTGACTTACGCTTTGTAGAAATTCTTTGGAATTGGGCTTTGGCGCTGGTTTTTCAGATGCTTGTTGCCCTCAGCCAAAAGTCAGGTACTGAAGGGTGGATGGGGAACATGCTCGCAACCCGTGGCGCCCCGTGGCAACGGCGGATCGTCATGGCATGGGCACTCCGGCACAACCTTCTTGGAAGCCTAAGACCGAAAGCCGAAGTACGTGCTTGGCTTCACGGCCCTTCACAAGCTGCACTTGCCCCAAACGCAGAGATCGGGCCAGGCAAATGGCTCGGCTCTTGGATATGGACAAAAGGGCTTCCAATCTAACATCATGCCACGGATACGGCGCCCATCGCCCCCAGCTCCTGCCCGGACCGAAATCATTCCACACGCGAACTCTACAATGAAGCTCCTGCAAAACGGCTTCGACAGACTGGAAGTTGCCCTTGCCCCAAGCTCTGCTCGCTTCACACAAATTGGCAAGGAGTCTATCTGACATGGCACAGAAATGGTTCTGCCAACAGTCTTGACCAACATCCTGAGTGCGCACGGCAGACTTGGGGACGCTGCGTGGCACTATACTGAACATGCTCGGCACGTTGGCCCCAAGAAACTGCAAGCCGCGTTTGCCCAAAGCTTCACAGCTAGGTTCCTACACACTGGCTTAAAGCTTGAGACAAGCTGGGGCTTGGGCAGCGTGGGGGTGCAGAGCAGCCACCGGTCGCTAGGCATGTTCTGCATCGATTTGGCTCCGAACGACTGGAGGATGCACTTGCCCCAGGCTGACCACGCGCAACTCACTCGTTGACCTCCGCCTGAATTCAGCGCGGATCAGCGCGACAGCATGGACAGTAGCACAGTCGTCTGGGCCTGCCGCGTGCCTTTGATTGGCGATGGACATTTCAGCAGCGGTATGGTCGTTCAATATGGCTGTTTACATATGTCTTGTCTTTGCTTTCTACAGAGATAACGTAGCTCCGCGCAGCGGCAGTTGTCTTGCAATTACGCCCATTCTTAGCTTGATGCCGTGCTATCGCGCCCCCAAGCACTTTGCAATGAGATGATGCGCATGAGGCGCGTAAAATGGGAAGGCCGAACATGGCTCGTTCGGCCTCGGAGTTCCCCCGATTTCCGGATGCGCGGATGTGATGTGGACGCAACTTTGCAGCGCTAAGCTGTGCTCCGAATGGTGGAGCGTTTTTGGATAAAGAAACATGAGAAAGCGGTGGCTCAGGACATGCTGCGAGCCTGCTAGCACAGAGCCTGAAACGGACCTTTTGGGGCCCGAAAAACGCGGCCATCTCGGTCCAGTAGCTTGGCGTCACGGTGTGCGTCACGGATCAGCAACGCACATGTTGCAAACAGGACCTAAAGCATCTTTTGGATTGAACAAGGCAAACCAGGCGTAGCACTCTAGCGCAACTACTTGGAAGCCAACCTAAACCGAAAGCATGGCGCTCTTGAGCACCTCACGCGATGCCAGCTGAGAGCTGATGGCTCCGGCTCGAGCGACAGCAACGAAACATTCAGACTGTTCATCGACTATTCGCTGCTTGGGACCATTCATGCCGCTCTTGAGCAACTACTTGGAAGATGCCCATGGGTGATTGCCCCTTGCAAAACTTGCAAGCTGCCCTTGCCTAAACGCTTCACGGCTCGCTTCGGGCAAATGGGCACGGCTGCAATCTGACATGGCGGTTGCGCAGGGCTGACAGCTGTCAGTTGCGATCTGGTAAAGCATTCATGGCAGGCTCATCACGGCAAGCTTTGGCGCAGTGCGCTTTGGCACACTAGCGACGTCACGTTCATGGCAGGCTCGTCATGGCAGGCTTCAGCGTATAGCGCACTGGCACAACTACTTGGAATATCCTGAGAGAAAGCCGGAGCACTTGTTGTTCAGCAGTTCGCCTCTTGGAATCAGCAAGCTGCACTTGCCGCCACGCTTCACGGCTCGCTTTGCATGGCTGCAATCTGACATGGCAGCTGCGCAGGGCTACACAGCTAGTTGCGATCTAGTCAAGCATTCACGGCAGGCTTGGGCGCAGTGCACTCTGGCACACTAATGTCGTCGCATTCTTGGCAGGCTCGCCGTGGCAGGCTTCAGTGCAAAACACGCTGGCGCAGTACTACTTGGAATATCCAGACAGAAAGCCAGAGCGCGTGTGGGGCAGCTGTCACTTGGAATACCAAGCCAGAAAGCTGGAGCACGTGTTGTGCAGCAGTTCGCCTCTTGGAATCAGCAAGCTGCACTTGCCGCCACTCTTCACGCCATGGCTGAATCTGACACGGCGGCTGCGCAGAGTGGCGGTCTGCTACAGAACAAGCTGGATCTGCTCAAAACAAGGGTCTTCACATCCAACATCGCAATTTTAAAAGCCCCAGCAGCAACAGCTGGCGCGTGTGCCCCGCCAGTGCCGGATCCCGCGGCACCTACACCCCCCAGCTCTTGCGAACGATTTGCAGCCGCACGGCTGCTCCCAACCACCTGCAGCTGACACATCCCTTTTGAACGTAGACAGCTTCCAAAAAGTATTTGCTAGGACATAACTAAATTGACTCATGATTGCAGCAATGAACTCGTCTCTTTGTTCGTGCTTATCGGCTAGTGTCACGAGTATATGTTTTGGGCCTGTCATTGGGGACTGATAGCCGCAAGCCACGCAAGACGGGCAAGCAGGCGTCACATGCTGACAAGCCCTTAGCCCTTGAGACCTGACACGCATGTCAGCTATGATCGACTGATCCTCATCAAGCCTACGCAGCCAATCACTGTGAGTGAAGCTGTCGATTGCAAGCTTTTCGCAGGCTTCAGTGCAAAGCACGCTGGCGCAGTACTACTTGGAATATCCAGACAGAAAGCCAGAGCACGTGTGGGGCAGCTGTCACTTGGAATACCAAGCCAGAAAGCTGGAGCACGTGTTGTGCAGCAGTTCGCCTCTTGGAATCAGCAAGCTGCACTTGCCGCCACGCTTCACGGCTCGCTTCGGTCCAATAGGCATGGCTGCAATCTGACATGGCAGCTGTGCAGGGCTACACAGCTAGTTGCGATCTGGTCAAGCATTCACGGAAGGCTTGGGCGCAGTGCACTCTGGCACACTAATGTCGTCGCATTCATGGCAGGCTCGCCGTGGCAGGCTTCAGTGCAAAACACGCTGGCGCAGTACTACTTGGAATATCCAGACAGAAAGCCAGAGCACGTGTGGGGCAGCTGTCACCTGGAATACCAAGCCAGAAAGCTGGAGCACGTGTTGTGCAGCAGTTCGCCTCTTGGAATCAGCAAGCTGCACTTGCCGCCACTCTTCACGCCATGGCTGAATCTGACACGGCGGCTGCGCAGAGTGGCGCTGCTACAGAACCAGCTGGATCTGCTCAAAACAAGGATCTTCACATCCAACATCGCAATTTTAAAACCCCCAGCAGCAACAGCTGGCGCGTGTGCCCCGCCAGTGCCGGATCCCGCGGCACCTACACCCAGCTCTTGTGAACGATTTGCAGCCGCACGGCTGCTCCCAACCACCTGCAGCTGGCACATCCCTTTTGAACGTAGACAGCTTCCAAAAAGTATTTGCTAGGACATAACTAAATTGACTCATGATTGCAGCAATGAACTCGTCTCTTTGTTCGTGCTTCTCGGCTAGTGTCACGAGAATATGTTTTGGGCCTCTCATTGGGGGAGCAGCAACAAAAAGAACATAGCTCAACTCAAAGCGACTGATAGCCGCAAGCCACGCAAGACGGGCAAGCAGGCGTCGCACGCTGACAAGCCCTTAGCCCTTGAGACCTGACACGCATGTCGGCTATGATCGACTCATCCCCATCAAGCCTACGCAGCCAAGCACTATGAGTGAAGCCGTCCATTGCAGGCTTTCCACAGGCTTCAGTGCAGAACACTCTGGCACAACTACTTGGAATACCCAGCCAGAAACCTGGAGCACGTGGGGGGCAGCAGTTCACCTGTTGGAGCCAGCAAGCTGCACTTGAGCTTCACGCTTCGAGTAAGGGCAAATTGGGCATGGCTTCCATGTGACCTGGCCGTTGCGCGGTCAGCCACACAAGCTGGATCTGGTCATCCAGCGTCATGCGGACAGAGCCCCCACCCATCGCTCCCAGCGCGCAAGCTTCGCCCGCAGCTCAAGCTGGCCGAACCTCACCAGACGATGTTGGCACGGCAATGCTGATGGCTGCAACTCATTTGCCCGCCAGGTCTGTTGCTTTTCAAGACTTGGTCGCGCTCTTAGCAAGCGCTTTCCAAGATCGCTCAGAAGTGCCAGTTGTCAAGGGTGATTCCATGCAGAATCGCTGGCACCACTTGCTTTCAATTCACTGCGTGATCACGATCGCCCTGCCTGAGTAAATCTGTAAAAGTCATTGGTGACAAGCTGCACTTAAGCTTCACGGTTCGAGTAAGGGCAACTTGGGCATGGAAGCCCTGGTCATGCAGCGTCATGCTCCCAGCGCGCAAGCTTCGCCTGCAGCTCAAGCTGGCCGAACCTCACCAGACGATGTTGGCCCGGCAATGCTGATGGCTGCAACTCAAGCGACGTCAGCAATGCAGGATTCACGCTGCTCGCGGACTATTCGCCCGGCAGGTTTGTTGCTTTTCAAGACTTGGTCGTGTTCTTAGCAAGGGCTTTCCAAGATCACTCAGAAGTGACATTTGTCAAGAAGTGATTCGATGCAGAATCGCTGGCACCACTTGTGTTCACTTCACGGCATGATCATGATCGCCCTGCCTGAATAAATCTGCAAAAGTCATTGGTGAGGGGAACTCATGGCACAAGTAGCTAATAGCGAGCGTCCTGCAGAGAGAGACGGACTGCCAAGCATTGCTGGACAAATACTAGGCTTGCCGCCACTATGACAGACTCGGCTGGGTTCACGCTGGGTAGGCGCGCCTCCAACAAGGGCTTGGGCTTCTGTGCATTGCTGGCGTATTGTCACGCCGAGCTTCAGCAACGGTTCGGACGGGATGCCGCTATCCTGGCATTGCTTGAGGCAAAGCGGCATCAGAAACACAGAGCATGGTATGTTTCCCAGCAAGTTTGCAACCTAAACGACAAAGTTGCCAAGCCTTCTTTCAAGAAAGGTCAACAACTTGCCTACCACAGCAACAGATGACCATTGAATTAAACCCTTATGGCAAAAAACCTTGTAGGCCGCTGGAATGCTGCGAAAACAAATTGCCCTCTCCCACCATGAAAATAGCAAATCTCAACGCCGGACCAATGCCTCATTCCAGTCGCACAACTCTGCTTTTCCCTTCGTGCGTGACGGCGTTTGTTTCGTCTTCCCATCCCACCAAGCGGACTCAGCGCCGATCCTCAGTTGGGTCGTTTCGCCGAGGCATGCGAAAGAGAAAGCAGATCGGGACCTTGAGGTACGCGCGGAACAAATGCGACATCGTAGCTTGTTAGCATGCCATGGCTGTTACGCATGTGTTGGCTTTACAAAGAAAAGGGAAATCAAGTACAACCATTATGCTGGAACAGCGCGCTTACGTGACGACGGTTCTTTTCAAGCGTGTTAGCCGGAATACATTTTGGTAGGTCCAGCTCAAAACAACAATTCTTCTGTTTGAGTGTAATATACAACGTTCACAAGGAGGCAGAGGCTACTTCAGAAACATAGCCAGGGCTTTCGCGCGCCATCTTGCGCGCTGCCTTAAGGATGTCTTAGCCGTGACATACGCGCCGAATGCTGACACTGTCTGCGGGGTTTTGTTGGCTTCTGTGAACTACGTGACTACAAGCTACAGGATCTTCATCGCAGCTTGCTGCAAAGGAAACAAACTGTGTCTAATCTGTTCGACAACACACAACGACACGGGCATGAACAAAGCTTGCACAGCATCCGCTGGCGCACCTTACGCTGGAGGTTTTGCCGTAAGCAAAGGCTTTGGGCGTTGCTACTATGTAAAACAAAACGGCATGGGGCTGCCTTTGCGTTCGCCCAGTGCTTTTGCGCCTATTGCACATATGTATATAATATATATATAGAGAGAGAGAGAGAGAGAGGCCACAAACCCGAATCCAAACACGAGCAGCACCATCTAGACTCTGAAAAAAGGCTACAAACACACCCCAAAAGACATTGCCCCCCGAATATCCCGCAAACACTCCCAACACATCACATCCCCACAGCACCCTGAAGCACCGATACAGTTCCCCAACACCCTCATCCCCAGCCCTGAAGCACAACCAGAAAACAAAGACATCCTAGGAGGACATCCCCGAAACAACTGGCAAATATCCTAGAGGACATATCGACAAACATGCCCAAACACACCCGCAAACATACTCCTAAAGGCATCCCCAGAAACACGTTCTTTGACCTTGCCAAACACAAGCTCTCCAAGAAACTCCCCCAAGGCATCTGCCCGCAAATACACACCAAAGACTAACCCCCAACACCCAACGGCATTCCCACAACATCCACCCAAGGCAGTCCTCAAAGAGGCCACTATCGCCAAAGACTCACCCCCAACACATCCCCAAAACTCCCCAAAACAAAAACCGTCAAAAGAACTCATGGGTCACTTGCCTACGGGAAAACGTGCTGGAGCGCGGAAAGTTTTGACAGTAGTTGGCATGGCCCAATCAACAAACCACGGGGCCAAGGTCAGACTCGTCTTGCTGTGTTGTTTGGCCGCGCCACGCTGACGCGAAACACATGAAAAGGGCTGTCAAACTAGCTTTTGTAATTGTTTCGCTTCCCCTTGCTGGCACGTTCTTCTTTGCTTTTGGCAGCTCCAGCTCCAAAATCGCGCCAGCGCAGTACGCAAAGCAGCGGAAGCCCTGAAGGCTTATGCTTGGATCTTGTGTCTACGAAACGCCGACACAAGGCTTGCTTGAGATCTGCCTTACTTTTTTTCGAGTCGGGCAGGGCCGCGCTTGTCCAACAAGGGCTACAACTGCTGTTCCACCTGGCTTCTGCTGGTCCTCAAATTTCAAAGGCGTCCATCATTCACTCTTTCATAAAAGCATAAGGCCATGCAATCCAAAGTGTCCAGTGAACATCAACCAATCCAACCACTAAAATAGGTTCCAAAAAAATGGGTGGTGAATTCACCTACCCCAAAATGGGATATGACTGGTTTGACCCACAGCCATATGCCACGTCACGAATCAAATTCTCAATCTGTGGCCTGCGCAACTACCTACATAAGGCTTCACAACACCGGCCTCCGCGAAGCGAGGCCGAAGCAGTTCCGGCGCCGAAGCAGTTCCGGCAGTCAAACGCCTACCCAACCTCTAACTAACGTTGATACGAAGATGTGGACCATCCCTGCAATAAGCTCGGGCGATATCCCCAACAGCACCACACCCTCCCAGAATCTTCGCGGAACACCCCGAAACCATCCTTGTGTTGCTGTAAAGCAAAGCTACGAGTGACAGCGCAATCTCGCCCTGATCGGGGCCCGACGGCGCAATCGGGGCCCGATTGGGGCCCGACGGCGCAATCGGGGCCCGATCGGGGCCCGACGGTGCAATCGGGGCCAATCGGGCCCCGATCGTCCCGTGGTGCAACCCCAGCCACCCATATTATAGCTCAACGCCGGTTTTCCTTAGCACCCAGATGCTCGAGGGGGTGTGCAATGCACACCCCGGCCCTGTGCATAGCACACCCCGTGGCTTGCATGCCAAACTGTGGGGTGTCAGGGGTCTTCGCTATTTTTTGGGGGTGTCACCAGGACACCCCGAAGGCTGAAGTCTATGTTGATTCTGTCTAACGCGTCGCAGGCCCTGCAGCTACTTGCATGCAGCACGGCCAGCGCGTCGAATCTGCTGAACATCAGGTTTTCACGGCTTTCATGGGCTGACTGCTGAGGACAACCCTGCATCATTGACGTGTCAATGTTGAGGCTTGATCAAGGAGCTGGTTTGCTTTTTGATGGTTGTGTTTCTCACCCTTTGCTGGCTGCAATTGAATGGTTTAAACTCTCCTAAATCCGTAAATCTTGGGGCAGTTGCTAGACAAACGCAGTGCGAAGCAGCTCAGCGGCGCTATGAAGCACAACCAGACCAAGCCGCAGAAGCGGACATACGGCCGAGGTGATGGCCCGTAGGTTGATAATGCTTCAGTAGCTGCTAGGTGCAATCACTGTGCAGGGCAGGTTCGACAGAGCAGGCTCAGCTCAGCAAGCCCTAGCCGATCTGGCTCTAAGACTAGTTTTCACTTGGGCTTTCCAGCTCGCCTTTCCGAAGGGTTGTGGAGGCCTTCGACCTTCATGGGCAACGAAACGGACATGAGCTTGTGCTCTTTTACGAAAATTGCGAAACATCAAACACCACCTGCTTTTAAATTTTGCTTCCTGTTGCAGTCATCACGAGTCAGGATTTTTCCACATCTGGTGCTAGTCCAGAGATGCTCATGCTGGATTCCCACACATTTCAATCTCTGGTTCCAACATGGGGCAGGAGCGCCAGTGGTTTGTCCAAACTCCCACTGCCAATACAATTTGCTGCAGACTCTAGCCTGCAGAGGTGACAAGGCAGGAGCGGAATATGTTGGCGTGCTTCTGTCTCCAGCATTTGGCCATCAGCACAGACGCAAAGTTTTTTGCATGGAAAGGCTTGGGATAAAGGGAGAGCTGCGAGCACGGAAATTTACTGCGTGTTGTTGCCCCATCAGTTGGCCACGCCTGTGTTAGTCACCATGGGTTTGGTTAAGATCTTATTTTTGCAAGCCCTAGTGCTGGCGACATCCTATGGCAACACGTCAAACGAACCCAAAAATTCAGTCAAAGACTCTGTCGAACTGCACTCGGAGCAGCGCCTCTGTTAGATCCAGCATGGGTTAGATGCTGTTTACATCAGAATTGACAGAATCTCGATCTGATCCATCGAACTGACGCAATCCGACGCTCGGGGCGTCACCCCCTGACCCCAATCCGACGGAATCCGACGGAATTGCTTGGGGCGTCGGATCCCGTCAGATTTCGTCGGATTGGGGGTGGAGGGGGGTCGAAACTATAAAAGAGCATCGACGCCCCAAGCGATTCCGTCGGATTCTGTCGGTGTTCGGGTCAGGGGTGACGAAACTAGGTCGAGATTTGACGCCCCGAGATTCTGTCGGATTCCGTCGGATTCCGTCGGATTCCGTCGGATTCTGTCGGATTCTGGCGTGGGGGGTCCCGAGCCCGAGCGTCACAACCCGCTGGATCCTATTGGGGCACTTGAAGCTCCAGTGCAGTTTATGAAAAAACTTCGGTAGGATCTTTTTGACTTGAGACTTTGGGACTATGATGTTTGACGTGTTGCCATAGGATGTCGCCCTTTGTAGGGCTTTGCAGAAACAGAATCTCCAACCCGTACATGATTTGACTAACACGGGCGTTGGTAGCCGCTTCAAAACAATGGGGCAGCAACACGCAGTAGAGTCAAAACATCGCGCTTGCGCCCGCTTGTCCAAGCCCCAGCTCACATGCAAAGAGCTGTGCGTCTGACAGTTCAACATGTTTTTGGTGGTGAATGCTGGAGAGGTTTCTGGTTCAGAAACGCCGCCAACACTCTATTCCGCTTCACGCCTTGTTTTCACGCGCGCGCGCCTGCAGGTAAGAATTCTGCAACCAGATTGTGTGCAACGGTGGGGGGTCAAGTTGGATTGGACTGAAAAGGCTACAAGTGCCACTGGCGGCTCCTACTTTGTGATTGAACCGCTTCAGATTGAAATGTGTTGGCACCTCGGCTTTGCTGTGGCCTCTCTTGGACTCTGACCAGGTGTGAGCATCCTGTTTTCGACGCGTGATGATGCACCCCTGCAACAGGAAGCAAAAGCAGGTGGTGTTTCATGTTTCGCAATGTTTTCATAAAAAAAGAGCACAAGCTCATGTCCGTTTCGTTGCCCATGAAGGTCGAAGGCCTCCACAACCCTTCGGAAAGGCGAGCTGGAAAGCCTAAGTGGAGACTAGTCTTAGAGCCAGATCGGCTGGGGCTTGCTGAGCCTGCTCTGTCATTGTGCGCGCAGCAGGGCAGTGGGTTGAACTGGCGTCATCAGTGCTCAAGGAAAGGTCCGGCTGGGTTGCGTCCAGCAGCTTGTGAGGCATTAGCAACCTATGTGGCCGTCAGGTTGGCTGACAAAAGCGCAGTAATTGCCACCTCCAGGTTTCTTGCCCGTATGGCTGCTTCGCACAGCTTTTGTCGGTTCTAACAAAGCTTGGGGTTGTAGGGGAGCGGGGAAAACATTTCTGAGTTTGGAATTCCACGGCAAGCAAATACATAAGCGCATGTGGAAACGCGAACCATCAAAAACCGGCCCAGCTCCCTGATCAAGCCTGACACTGACATGTCAATGATGCAGGGTTGTCCTCAGCAGCTAGCCCATGGAAATCTGATGCAGCAAATAGCCCTGACCAGTGGCGCGCCTTGCTCCATAGTGCGCAGCTGGGCGACGCATTAGACGCCTAGCCTTCAAAACGTCCTGGTGACATTTCTTCAGAATCCTCAAAGACCCCCGCAGCAATTTTGCAGGCGAGCGATGGGGTGCTGTTTGCGCACTGCAAACCCCTCGTGCAAACTGGGAAGTGAGTGAAGTCTCACCATGTCTCAGAAACGGCGCCCCGATCATTCACTTGACGCCCCGCGACGCCCCGCGACACCCCGACGCCCCAAAATCAAATCGTGAGCGTCTGGGCATGCGGATTGCAACTGTATCTATAGCAAAACTAGGCGATGCCAGCTAGGTACAATTCACGGGGCCCGACTCAGGCCCCGATCGGGGCAAGACGGCGCAATCGGGGGCCCGATCGGGGCCCGACGGCGCAATCGGGGCCCTCAGGTCCCGACGGCGCGATCGGGGCCCGACGGTGCAATCGGGGCCCGATCGGGGCCCGACGGTGCAATCGGGCCCCGATCGTCCCGGGGTGCAACCCCAGCCACCCATATTTAGCTCAACGCCGGTTTTCCTTAGTATGCGGATTGCAACTGTATCTATAGGGCAAAACTAGGCGATGCCAGCTTGGTCCATTTGGCGGGGCGCGACTGAGTCGGGCATCGGGGCGCGATGGCAATCGGGGCCGATCGGGCCGAAACGGTGCAATCGGGCGGGCCCCGATTGCACTGTCGCCCGGTGAGCCTCGCAAACCGTTCTCACGCAACTTTCGTGGAGCTTAGCGTGAAACTTTGCTGGAACCTTTCCTCACGGCTGCCCCATAGCTTTTGCAGAATTTGGTGGAAACCTTCTGACCTCATAGCCCTCGCAGCCTCGTGGAATTCTTGGAACACAAAGCCCACCAAGCAGCAATGCCAAGCATTTATTCTGCTGCACCGTGAGTTCCGCAGCGACGTGATCTGATTTGCCACAAAGCCAACATGTGCCTGAGCAAGTGAGCAAGTCACAAAACAGTGAAAGTGTGCCAAAAACCATTGATTTCGGTTTTGCTTAGTGTTCCGCCCATGAGCAAAGCGATCTTGATCCGATGGCTTTTCAGACAACGGGCGCACGACACACCCTTGGTGGAGCATTGTGGAGCCTTGTGGAACCCGTGTGGAATCCTTGCAGAGCTTTGTGGAACCCTGTGAAACCTCAGGGCCCACAGCCCTCGCAGAATCTTGTGGAACCCTGAAACCCTCATACAACCTTACCTCAAACCACCCCGGACCACCCCGCAGCCCTCACAGAACCTCGTGGGACCCTGCTAGAACCGTGCTGAAATGAAACCTTACCTTGCAAAACCTGGTGGAATTCTGGTGGAATTCTCATGGAACATTACCTCAAACCAGCCCGGACCGCTGGTGGAACCCTGGTGAAACCCTGGTGGAACCCTCGTGGAACCCCTCGAAGAAATTGGTGGAACCCTGGTGGAACCGGAGCACGACGGGGCTGGTGGAACCCTGGTGGAAACCTAGTGGAACCCTCGTGGAACCTTACCTCAAACCACCCCGGACCACCCTGCAGCCCTGGTGGAAACCACCCAGACCACCCCGCAGCCTGGAACCCTGGTGGAACCCTGGCGGAACCCTCGTGAAACCTTAAACCCGCAGCCCTCGAAGAAATTGGAACCCTGGTGGAACCCTCGTGGAACCTTACCTCAAACCACCCCAAACCACCGCAGACCACATTGCCCTTGCAGAGCCTGGTGGAACCCTGGTGGAACCCTGGTGGAACCCTGGTCGAACCCTGGTGGAACCCTGGTGGAACCCTGGTGGAACCCTGGTGGAACCCCTGGTGGAACCCTGGTGGAACCTTAGCTCAGGGTCGCCCCGAACCACCCCGGAGCCTATCTGGGCTGAGACCCCAAAGCTTTCAGCTGTTGGGGAAAAAACAAAACGGGTCCCCACTTCACGCACCACTCAACATCCACTGCGCAATTAGACATGACCGGACACCTCAACAGCCTCCCAATCTTCAATACATTTTCGAGCTCAGCCACCTTGCAGTGTTGAACTGCCACGCCATGTGTGCGCTCTTCACCAATAAGGAAGGCCGCCCACGGAATTCTCCGGTCATCCGCTCACATCAAGGGCGCTACTTCGGCGCTCAAAGCGTCAGCCCTCTCACACGCCTTGCACTGCACATTGGTCACCGAAGTCTTCTCTGTTGAACACCGCTCCTTCCACAGCGCGGACTCCGTCCAGGCACAAGAATGGCAATAGACGAGCTTCAGAACACTCGTGTCGCACAGTGCTCTTCACAACGTGACTGCTCACAAACGCCCGAGGGATGCAATTGCAGACAAGACTCATTGAGGCAGATACAAAAAGGATATCTGCGCCTTTCGGATGAACTTTCTTGACACGGCAGTTGCCACTGTCCATTTTGGCCACATTTCCTTGAATCTAGTTGAGGCGCAGGAAGCAATGTCAGCAAGTCAATGTACGCAGCGGGCGAAACCATTCCCCTCTTTGGCACGTTTTGCCGGACATGTTTTTTTTTTTTTTTTAAATATATTATTGTTTTATTTTTTTTTCGGCGGCAAATGTTTGGCTCTAGAAGGCAAGCTGCACTTGCCGCCCCAGCTTCACAGCTTTGAACCGTCACGTTCAACAGAGCTGCTCGGGCTGCCACATGGCTCGCTGAAATCCCTTGGTCCCATGTGGTTCGCGGTACCAAAGCACCAGCCTCCGAATAAATTCGAGGGAGGGAAACCTATGGAAGGATGCTTACTCCCTCCGACTTCACACAGTAGAGGGCTCCCCCAAGAGGAGGTTCCTCTACAAACGGTTGTCCAACACTGACCTGCACTTGGGCAAAAAAACTCGAGGGTACCCCACCACCCACCACCCCCTGGAGAACTGAGCAGTTCCATTGTTCGGAGCACTGTGTAGTTCATTGCAATTTGGTACAATGGGTCATTCGGTGTAGGTCAGTTTGCATATCATCACCTAGCATGGAGCAGCACACATCTTGCAGACGCCTAGGAGGATTCATTTGCAAAAGGACAAATGCCATTGCAAGGAAGAGCTTCTCGCAGCCGTCCCGAAACGGCGGCTCAAGCTTAAGACATCTTCAGCAATGGTCACTAGCTCAAGGCTGGGCACACACGCTGGAAGACATTGGCTTTGACCCACAGCCACTTGCGCCCGGACATGCTTTGACCCCGTTCCAGGTGCACTGGCAGTCCAGCCACTCGCGGTTGTTCCTTTACCATCAACTGCGTTGGGGGTAGGCGGCTTGAAGCATGCTGCTCAAAGTGTGGAAAGCTCGGTGAACAACAAGACAAAAAGTGAGGGGTCACTCCGAAAATCCAGTGGGAGGTGGACATGCTGAAATCAACCTGAAACTGAAACTCAAATGGAAACCCCCACTAAACCAGCTAAAGGTCTGAAAAGCTATTGAACCGGATGGCTGGGAGCCACCAAGAAAAACCGTAAACAAAGCCAACCTACTGCGTTTGCCCCCAAAAAATTCCAGACGTCAATCCTCCAGCCCCTCGCCAGGCCCCGCAAGCAGTTCACGGGATAGACGTCACAACCCGAAGGGACTGCCCGAAGGCTCCCCTGGGAACCAGGATTTTCACAAACCTCTGATCCAATTGCTTTTCGTTTTCGGGGACAATGAGAACATATCTCCAGTCGTGATAGATTCCCTTTAAGATCACCCGGGGCAAACGAGTGACATAATCAAAAACAGCAGATGGCCGTGGCTCAATTACACTTCGGGAGCCGGTTTGGGCAAACACCCCTCCACAGGGATCCTTACAATGGATCCACCTGAACATTGCCTTGTAAATGGTGGGTTCCCTAGCTTTATTCTGGTGTTAAAAAAGCTGTCTTTCAAATGGTTGCAAAATGTATCTTTTACGGAGCCCTGACTCCACCAAGCTGATTCCTCGCTTCCATAAGGCTGACGGAGCCTCGCGGCGCGCCTTGGCCATCAAAAACCTAAGCCTTTGCCGCTGAGACCTCCATAGGAAGACCCAGGACACAGTTCTTGTTGGTATTTGACTAGGTCCTCCAATAAAGCGGTTAGAATAAGGGTACCCGATGTTTTTCCTGTAGTCTATCTTTCTACGCGAACCCTCCCCAAAAAAAGAAACGGTAAAAGGGCATCAAGCTGGGGGACCTAGTTGATGTCACAGGGAAGATTCTGCTCCAAACAAAAGTGAGGAACAAACAACTGGGTCCATTCAAGTGACCTTCTCAAAATTACCCTGGCGCTTTAAAAGGAAACGCCCCTCAATGTCCCTTTCGTGGACCTCAACAAGTGGCAGTTCTTGGAATTTGCAATCTATTTGCCACTTTGAACGGGGAAGCCCTGTGCCTCTGTTTCACTGGAAGTCTGGGGACAAAGACGTCCGGTCATTGGTCCGTCCTTAGGAATGGCGCCAGGAGGTTGATCTGTGAGCACGCCGGGCACGTACAGCATCCAGCGCTCCTCCTCACTTCCAACGGAAACTCGCTTGTAAATTGGCACCCCACATGTGATATTTTGAACCACCAAAGCGGAAATATAGGGAATCCTTTTCTTGAGCAAAGCGGGAAGCTAGCAAGCAACAGGCAGTGTCTGGAAATTGCGCACATCGCCACCAAAACAGGCAGGAACCTCCTCAATCCCGTATCGGCATGGTGATATGTTGCCCAAAAACCAAAGCAACTTTGGCCCAAGCAACAACTCCAGCGCTTTGGGGGACAAAGCCCAGCTTCTCCCAGTGGCCGTGGCAAAAGGCCGGGTTTTGTTTGACTACCCCCTCCAAAAAATGCAAAGCAGCAACCCACTGGAGGTTTGCGCCAACGGCAAACGGCAACGACCTGAAGCTGCGACAAAAGTGGCCGATCCATAAAATGGCGAACCAGCCAGTCGCCCCTGTGAATAAGCACGCCTAAACTCCTTGCGACTCACACAAGCGGGGTGGTCAATCCCGGAGGCTCTACTCCTGGTTGGTCTTAGGTGTTCATTCTGCCATCCATGTATCCTTGCGACTAAATTCTATCACTGCGCATGTACCCTTCGGGCCGATATGTTTCAGCCTGCCCCAACAACGTGGGCATGTGTTAAACTAGGGGCCCCCAAAATGGCAAGTGTCAAAACCCGGCCGTCAATCGAGCAAAAATCGCACCATCACCCCGAAGAGCACCCCAAACAGCACCCCCCCAAGACACCCAGCCGTCAATCTTGCGAAAATCAACCAGCACCCCAAACAGAATCCCAAACCACCACCTAAGCTGCATGCCCCCTTGCAGCCTACCGTCAAGATGCAAACATGCGCCTGCACCGTCACCTGCATGCCCGATAGCACCCTATCGCAAAAATGCGCCCGCACCGTCACCAGCACTTCAAACAGCTCCCTACAGACTGCGTCCCACAGCACCATCAGCAGCAGCACCCCAAACTGCATTCCCCCCTGCGTCCTACCGTCAAGATGCAAAAATGCGCTCGCACCGTCAGCCCCCCAAAACAGCACCTGCACAAGCACCCCAAACTGCATGCCCCCTAGCACCCTACCGTCAATCTTGAAAAGATGTGCACACTGCCATCAGCACCTCAAACAGCACCCCAAACAGCACCTACACCAACACCTCAAACCGCACGCCTCCTAGCACCAGCCCATCAATCTCGCAAATCACTTTCCCCTCTTTATTCGAAGTTAGAACCCCTATAGCTTTCAGCTATCTGGGGAAGACAAAAATGGGGGTACCGAGCCTCAAAAAAAGCCCACAACCACGCATGCCAAGCACAGTGAAGTTTGTAACCTGGTGTTTTCCACTCCTAGGTCCTCCAGTAGAGAGGTTAGAATAAGGGTACCCTTTTCTTCTGTAGTCTATTTAGTAGGGGAACCCTCCCCCAAAACAGAAACGGTAGAAGGGCACCAAGCCGGGGGACCTAGACTCACCACTCACCTCCCAAAGAGAGATTCATCCGCCGTCCTCTACCACCAGGTACGGCTTCTCAGCGGTGCCTCGGCATAGACGCGAGGAGCGAGCGAGTTGCGAGCCAAGGAGCCAGCCAAAGGTCGAACGGGCTGACATGGGTCCAAAATGGAGCCCTAGCAAATGGAAAGGTAAACAAAAGCCTGCGCAACTCCAGCTGTTTCATTTTTTTAGGATATGGCTGTGGGTCAAATCCAAATCGTACCCTCAGTGAACATCCCAATCCCCACTAAAGTATAGGTTCCAAAATGAGTGGTGCACCTACCCCGAAATGGGATCCCATTGGTTTTGACCCACAGCCACACGGTTTCATGGACCCTGTAAGTTTAGTATGGTTGAATGGAAAAAATCGAATTTGGTGTGCCATCGGTAGCTCAGTTGGTTTAAAGGAAACCAACCCCTACTTCAAGACACAATTATGTGTGCCACTCTTTACGGGACCCGTCCCTCCAAAAAGAGGCAGACCCATTTGTGTCCACAAGCTCTGGACTCATTAGAATTGTACTAATTGGCGGCGTAAAGGGAAGCCAATCCAAAAAAAATGTTCAGTTTGAAACCAAGCTGTTGGCATGTCCAAAACCCACACCCCGCTAGAGGTGAACTTGAGAAACGGTCCTCGTGACAGGGGCCCTGTGGACGTACATGGGAGTGGGGCAAAGCCTGGGCTGCGCTGGAAACGGGGTGGAGCGCCCAGTGTCCTTACGCACATGACTTTCAAGAATTGCGTTCGGATTGGAAATCAAGCGGCCATAAACGT
Source organism: Effrenium voratum (assembly GCA_963377175.1). Lineage (NCBI taxonomy): Eukaryota > Dinophyceae > Suessiales > Symbiodiniaceae > Effrenium > Effrenium voratum. Next base: position 189,480 of record CAUJNA010001413.1, on the reverse strand, counting down.
GCGCTGTTCGAGTTAGGACATATGGGTCTTTTGAGAAAAAGCATGGGACTACCCTTTTCGGGCTTGTTTTGAATGGACACCATTCACTTCGCAGTTCCGAACACAAAGCAAGCAGCCATATATAAAGGCCCACCAAGCTTGTGAGCTGTTTTGCGGTTCTTGTATGCGCCGGGGAGGGCCCTTACACGGGAGAGCCGTGAACCCGAAATGGACTATGGTTAATATTGTTTGGCACCGAAACTCATTTGGGCGCTTGCAAAAATTGGCGAGGACCCACTGTTCAGTGGCATTCCCAGAAACACCCAGAGTGATGCTCCCATAGAGCAACCCAAAAAGGGTCAAACAAAAAGGCAGCTATTTGGGCCACCTGTATTGCTCCCCGGACAGGGCCCCCAGGCGAACGGTCCGCTCAATCTGCACCACTCTCGCCGGGATGTTCTGGCCAGTGGGTCCAGAGAATGTGCGGTTGGGTCGTCAGGGAGCAGCAACCCCCAGACTTAACAAAAGTAGCCCTCCCCTGCCAGAAAAGGCTTTGCCTCAAAATCAGAAAACCACAATGGCTGATCATGACTACCCTCCCACCAACTAACATGGAAGTGCAAAAAGGCCCTTCCAAGAGGAAAGTAGTCTTTCTGCAGGGGTCTGTGCACTTCCATGTTAGCTGGTGGGAGGGTAGTTCGAGCACCCGGCGACGAAGATGGACAGTGCTTCTGGCGGCTTAGGTCTTTAGGTTCGGGTGTCGGGGTGTTGCTTTGGGGCGCAAACAACCCTCAGGGGCTGGCCGTAACTTTTGGTTTTTCATGTTTGGTCAATGTCTAGTAAGGTCCCAAACAGCCAACTTGGGCAACTGAGTTCTTCCATTTGCTGAAGTGAATATCCCTTTATATAGATGTCCCCTCTCGGTTGTCAAGGGAATGAATCACTGCTGGACGTATTTTCTCATATTTGCCGGGGGACGAAAAACAGCAAATGGAGATCTGTTGAAATCAAAACCTAAACCAAGACCCGACCCGAAACCTGAACCCGAAACCTAAACCAAAACCCCAATCCTACACCCTAAACCTGAACCCCCCCAAACCCCGAAGTCCTCGCCCTAAACCCTAAAACTAAACCCCAAACCTAAGTGGGTAAAGTTAGGGCAAAAAGGTCGATTCACTTTGGTTGCAAATGAGCTGCTCAGCAAATCGAAGAATGGGGTGCCCACCAAAATCGTCACAATCAAAAGGGACTGTGCCTTACTTCCATTTCAGTTGCTTAAGCCACCCGGAAAAAAAATAAGAAGAAAAGATGTCCAGCAGTGAAACCGACTCCCTTTAAACCCAGCCAGGGAACCAACAAATCATCTGACACTTGCCTGGAAGTAAGAACCACCCCTGGCCCTTCGGCTTTCAATGGACGCGTCCGCCCGCCCGCCCGACTCGGATCGCCGATCGGCGCGGCTTTCGGCGCGGCTTTCGCCGAGGCCTGGGCGCACGCCTCCGCCGTGGCCTGGTCCAGGCCAGCGGCCTACGATCCGCAACCCCCCTGAGGGATGCGTGTCGAGACGAACCAGGAAGAACACCGGGCGCGCATTCGCGGGAAAGATCGGGACACAAGGGGAGAGGTGGGGGAGAGGTAGCAAGAATCTGGGGAAGCCCGTGGGATCTGGAGACATCAATTGATGGGCGGAAGAATTATCACGGGCATCGGCTCCAGGAATCACAGAACTACTTAGCTTTGCGCAACAACAAACAAATCATGCCCGCTGCGTTGGGCGATCTTGCTCACAATGCCAAGCCAATGCTCCTGAAGCCCGCAGGGTCTTTCTATAGAGTTTAAATGAGGATGCTGCAAGGCTAGGAGGAGGATTGCAACTGGAGGATTGTTGTCTCTAACCAATTTCTGTGTGTGCATTCTACTTGGGGACCTTTTGACAATAGAAATCGGTGGGGATTCATGTCCACCAACCTCTATTGAAATTCATAGTCATAGCCATGTAAGCAAAGAATTGCACAATAGATACGTCGCTAGGCGAAACGAGAAACAGATGCAGTCTTCGTGGGTGCCCCTCAAGGCCTCAAGACAGGTGAAAACGGGCAAGCCACGTGCTTTGGCGGCCTCTTTGGCGGCCTTTTGTTGCCAACCACCCGATTCATCAGTTTGGGGTGGACATGTCTGACCAAAACGGCTGAACTGAGCCTTGCTCAACTCAAGACTACACTATATAAAGACTGCAACTAGCAGTGTCCTGTCCAAAGCTGGTGTATGAACACGCTGGTATGGTTCACTGGTTTATGTATATACACTGGTTGTGGGCTTTCTCTGGTTTATGGTGGGTCCCCCGAAAGGGGGGGGGGTACCACATGTGTTATATATGTGTATATATGCACATCTAGACATATTTGCGTAGGTGTGCATGCTCTTTCTACGCTTATGAGCCACCTTTGGACATGTTGGCAAACACATCCTCGCAGGGAAAGACCAACTTCTCCGGAAATGTCAGATGGGACCCTGTTCATGCACCCATAATCCTCTGACCCAACCCTTATATAGTATGGTAGCAAACCACTTTATTCTTTGCAGCCCCCTACTGAAAATGAACAGAACTGCCAACGTGAAGTTACATACTGTGGATGGACACAATTCTGCACCAGTTTGGATGGATAACACCGATTTGAATACCGGTTGAAAAAGCATCAATCCCAATCGACGCCAATCGGCATGGTTTTTGTTGTAACCATCCACAGCACCCCCCCCAATAATTGCGATACAAGGGAATCCCCTCTTTATATGGGGGGTTAGTCTTTGGGAGGCCCTTTTTTTGAAAAAAAAGAGAGGCAACTATGTAAAGAAAGATGAGATATGGTTTCTGAAAGGAGCATTCGGATTTATCTCAAGCTTAGGGACCCCCCCAAATTGATATCCTTTTTAGGCTTCCCCTCAAAACGCCCTCTTTACTCGGGGGACATCTTCCAAAAGTTGTTCGACATCCGTAGCTTCCGAAGTCAACCTGCGGGGCCCTGCCGGAGAAAACGTGCCACTGGAAGTCGGAAGTCGATTCTCAGGTACCCCTCAATTGCTGTCCATGGCAGCCAAAAAAACAAAAAAATGCAGCCTACTCAACATGAATCAAACAACCTAAAACCCGAAAACTTAATTGCCCAAGAACGGAGAGGATTGGCTTGGGGAATACCTTTCGAGTCACCTGGGAGGATAACCCAACCCACCAAACCACCAAAGCACCGAGATTTTCGTTGGCTTCCGGGCGCCCATGAAGACATAGTTCCAGCCCTGCCAGCACGTCAGTCCTGGCCGACAGAGTCCCGAGTCTCCCAGTTCCAAAATTTCGTCGGAGGTTCGAACCTGCGGCAACGAAGAAGCCAATAGTGACACTGCTCCGATAGGCTGGCATCTTCGCGAAATCCAAAGCCACCGGTAGCCCAGTCGGCCCGGCCCCGTAAAAGCCTAGTCATTTTGTCGACATCAGTGTTCAACCCGGTTCACCTCAGAATGGCTCACTGTCTTGGAAGGGAATAGGGAACGCTCCAGAATGCCCCTCCGCCGAGTTGTTTTACCGTTCTGCTGTCCATCTTGGGGGTCAAACTGAAAGGACTCAAATTCCTTTCACGTTCGGACAGCAATCCTTGTCCAGGAGCCCATCTGAAAAGCCCCATTGGGCACAAGCGGGGTTCTGGTTACCGAGTCTGTTGCTTCTGAGGGAAGCTCAAAACAGAAGTGGTGTCCCCTTGGTTTCTCTTTGAAGCAACCCAAAGAAGGGTGCCCATGGTACCCTCACAAACACACACACAAACACGCACACAAACACAGACGCAGACGCAGACACAGACACAGACACGCACAAGGACACAGACACTGACACAAACACAGAGACACACACACACACAAACAAACAAACAAACAAACAAACACACAAAAAAACCAATCAATCAAACAACCAATCAATCAATCAAATCAAATCAATCAATCAACCAATCAATCAATCAATCAGTCAATCAGACAATCATTCAATCAATCAATCAATCCAATCCAATCCAATCCAATCCAATCCAATCCAATCCAATCCAATAATTCATCTATCTATCTATCTATCTATCTATCTATCTATCTAATTTAATTCATTCATCTAATTAATTAATTAATTAATTAGTTAATTAAATTAATTAATTAATTAATTAATTAATTAATTAATTAATTAATTAATTTATCTAATTAACTAATTAATTAATTAATTAATTAATTAATTAATTAATTAATTAATTAATTAATTAATTAATTATTACTTAATTAATTAATTAATTAATTAATTAATTAATTAATTAATTAATTGGTGCATTTAATTAATTAAATTAATTAATTAATTAGCTAATTAAATAAAAAAAAAATTAATTAATTGATTAATTAATTAATTAAATTAATTAATTAAATTAATTAATTATTTAATTAATTAATTAATTAATTTCGATTGATTGATTGATTTAATTAATTAATTAACACCATCAATTAATTAATTAATTAATTAATTAATTAATTAATTAATTAATTAATTAAATTTAATTAATTAATTAAATTAATTAATTAATTAACAATTAACAATTCACAATTATCAACCAACAACCAATTACTTATTAATCTGTTTAATTCATCTATCTATCTATGTATCTATCTATCTATCTATTCATCTATCTATCTAATCTAATTCAATCTAATTCAATTCAACCAAACATATCTAATTCAATCTAATCAAATCTTTATCTACTCTAATCGAATCAATTAATTAATTAATTAATTAATTAATTAATTAATTATTAAGTTAAGTTAAGCTAATTAATTAAATTAAATAATTAATTAATTCAATTAATTAATTAATTAATTAATTAATTAATTAATTAGTTAATAGTTAATTAATTAATTAATTAATTAATTAATTAATTAATTAATTAATTAATTAATTAATTAATTAATTAATTAATTAATTAATTAATTAATTAATTAATTAATTAATTAATTGATTAATTAAATTAATTAAATTAATTAAATTAATTAAATTAATTAAATTAATTAAATTAATTAAATTAATTAATTAATTAAATTAATTAATTAATTAATTAATAAATTCAATCTAATCTAATTCAATTCAATCTACTCCTATCTCATCCATCTAATTTCAATTCAATTCAATTAATTCCAATCTATCTATCTATCTAATTAATTAATAATTAATTAAATTAATTAATTAATTAATTAATTAATTAATTAATTAATTAATTAATTAATTAATTAGTTAATTAAATTAATTAATTAATTAATTAATTAATTAATTAATTAATTAATTAATTAATTAATTAATTCTAATCTAATTCAATCTAATCTAATTTAATTAATTAATTAATTAATTAATTAATTAATTAATTAGTTATTTAATGAATTAATTAATTAATTAATATTAAATTAATTAATTAATTGATTAATTAAGTAAGTAATTAATTAAATTAATTAATTAATTAATTAATTAATTAATTAATTAATTAATTAATTAATTAATTAATTAATTAATTAATTAATTAATTAATTAATTAATTAATTAATTAAATTAATTAAATTTAATTAATTAATTAATTAATTAATTAATTAATTAATTAATTAATTAATTAATTTTAATTAATTAATTAATTAATTAATTAATTAATTAATTAATTTTATTAATTAATTGATTAATTAAATATATATATATATAAACAAACAAACAAACAAACAAACAAACAAACAAACAAACAAGCAAACAATCAAACAAACAAACAAACAAACAAACAAACACACAGACCCGTTTGCAAATGGCAAGTTGGATTTCTGCACCGGTCAGAACATGTGGTTCCCGAAATGGGCATGGCAAATGACAAAGTTAATTTGCTGAAATTCAGGGACTTGCCCATCTCCCTCTTAGGTTTACAAACTATTACCTGCTGGTGCTCAGAAGGGAATGAGGGAATGAACCCGGGGTCCCCTTAAAGGAAACCGCAAGGCATGAAATATAAGTTAATAAGGTTCATTCCAGCAACATTACTGGCTATGTTGACGCCTCCCTTGCAGAGATGCAGGGATGGCCGACACATGGCCGTGACTGGGGTGTTTGGACAATGGCAACCATGCTGAAACACCAGTGATTGCAACAGGCGGCGGGTCACACGTCTCTTTTTCTGGGAGCAAAATGCTGCTTCGGGGTGTACAGGGAAAACCAACCAAGAAACAACCCATTTAGGCGTGTACCAGTTGCCCCTGCATTTTGAGTTTCATTCCCATGGGCATTCCATTGACTGGGAGTGCCTGGACCCTTTGTGGCTAGGATTTGGGAAGCACATTTCGGGCACCGGGTCCCAAAGAAACTTTCGGTTGGTGACCCATACTCTTCGCAACCCCCGGTCACGGGTTCTCTGGAAGACCATGTGGAAGAGCTAACCAAATTCAGCTGTGGAAGCACCATGATGTGAAAACTTCGGGTTCTGATTGGGGTCTTTTTGCGGAGGATGGTTTTATTGGAAACCAAGGGGAAAGACCATCCCTTTCTGGGGGGTCCCCAGTTAGACGGGCCCAGAGGCAAACATAGGGGTGTGTGTCAAAAATTCGGTGTACCCGAGAAGTGGTGATTCGCTACTTTACCAATCGAAAGGGGGTCCCTAAACACACACCCACACCTATCGTGGCAACCAATTGCTCGAATGTAACATCGGCCCATCCAGCCTTTTTCCCCCAAAAGGAAGTCACTGGGAAAACAAAGTATTGGACAAGGGGGGGATTGTTTTACTGCAAGTGCCCTTGTCAGCCTGGCTTAAAGGGACACCAAACGGAACTCACAACCAAATGGTTGGTGTCGCCCCAGTTTGACACGTCACCTATACCGTACCCTATGTGTTTATTCTTCTTACTTGCGGGGTTTTCAAACCCAGGGGGTGATTTTTGGTATCAACAGAGGACATGTTTATGCCTACGCCCCGGAAAGCGGCGTGGCGTTTCGTGGTTTTTGTTTGCCCGCCAAGCGCTTGGATGTCCCTCTCTAAATGGCTCTTGATGAAACCTCCATAGACCTGGTGAGCTGCGGCCGGGATGTTTAAGCAAGAGAACTTTTTACCGAGCCACAAAACGCGGGTTGTTGCACACGCCAACCCGCCCATACTCTCCGTCGCACGCCTGCGTACATGCCTGGCAGCCGGTAGGCGCACTCGCGCACGCTCTCTGCCGAACACCTGCGTTACATGCCTGGCCCATGGCAAGCCGACCCGCCCACGCTCTCCGTCGTACGCCTGAGGGCATGACTGGCACATGGTAAGCCTGGTCAGCACACCTGCTCATGCTCTCTGTCGCGCGTCGAGTACATGCCTGGCACACGGTCAGCACACCCGCCTACGCTCTCCGTCGTACGCCTGCGTACATGCCCCTCTCCGTGGTGGTACGCCTGAATACATGCCTGGCACATTGGCACATTGCAAGCACACCCGCCCACGCTCTCCGTCGTACGCCTGAGCAAATGCCTGGCACATAGTAAAGCACACACGTCCACGCTCTCCGTCGCACGCCTGGCTGCACGCCCGGACTATTGTCTCGGCTATGACTGTTTGTGCGCGTTTGTAGTGGCACCCGCGCAAGACCAAGCAGTCATGGCGCCCGGAGATGACCGCAGCTCCCCCAAGGCACTTTCGAAGAACACGTATACAGGTGTCGCTGAGGCAAGCCGCACATTCTTGTTCTAAAATAAGGCAATTTTCGCGACGAACATTTCGTTGTTGTTTCTTGATTTCTCTTGTTTCGCCTCAGTGAAACACACGTTTTGCTGAATCACACTGGAGCATCGCACGCGTTTTGACGGGGGCGCATTGTGGTAAGTGCAATAACCCAAGCGCCGCGCACGTTTGGCTGCAGCATGAGCGCGGTGACGTCCGATTTTGCCGCGCCGGTTGCCGGTCCGGCAGGATGTTTATGCTGAAAACAATTAATTCTTCCACCCCCCCTAGGATTGTTTCAACTTCTGATTTCGTGGGATCCAAATAATGTTCGCCCCACTAGTCTTTCATCTTGGTGTTCTTCGCTCAATTCAAGTTTCAACCAGGGCTAGGTTGTTGTAACAAATGGGTGCTCAAAATGAAAGAGCTGGGGTTACACAGGTTCTTGTCCTTGGTTCCTTTTGCTAAGGATCCCTTACTAGCCTCCAACTACCTGGGTTTTGATTGTGGCTCACATGAATTTGAGCCAGCCAAATTGTCCCCCCTCATTAGTTCCCGTTCCGATCTCTCCTCCGGGGGGCACAGTGACCTGTCGGAAGAACCACTGCTGCTGCGTGCCCATCACCAGCTTCCCCACCACCTCAAGGGCTCAGAAACCCAAAAACCCACGTCCCAAAAGGAGACAACTCAAAACATCACCTACCCGCCCTCCAAAAATCATGGAACAGCCCAAGTCCCAAAAAGTACAACTCAACAAAAAGTCGCCTTGTAGAACCCGTCGAACCAGCTGGCCAAAGGATGCAACTCAAAAAATCAACCACCCTCCCTACAATCATGGAACCTGACTGAGGAATCGGTCTGGAAGACCATTTTCCTTTAAAATGGACCCTCTGGTGGGTTCCATGTTGGTGGACAGGAGGGTAGTACCTGTAGAAACCTGTCGAACCAGCTGGTAAAGCTGGTGCTTTATTTGGCAAAAAGTCTATCCTTTCAAGAACCCCCTAAATGTTTCCGAGGCTTGACTCCCATTCTGTTCGTTCACCCATCGTTTTCAGAAGCCATGTTTCGGCCATTTTCAGTACAGAAGCATCATTTTTAGAAGAATCGGGGTACATGTTGTTTGTGGCTTTGAAGGAAAGCCAAAGGAAAACCACTTTTGTTTTGGGGGGGTCCCCGACAAAATGACACACCCATATTATGGTTGTGAATTGAAAACGACAGGGTCATCGCGTTGCAACGTGCGAACCAACTGGACAAAAGGATTAGCCAAAGCGTCGGCATGTGTTTTTTTTTTTTTCCAGACCCAACAAACAGTTTAGATTAGACCAGTCAGAAGAAAGCTGAAACATGATCAGCACCGGTGCACTTGCAACCGCCAAATACCCTGCAGTAAGTGAATTCGTCAAGTCAAGTTCCTTTTGATATGTTGGTGCCGACTGCAGAAAATTGCTTCGTAGCCCTAGCGTGCTTGCTTTGTCGGATCAATCCCAAGTAACTCTTGAACAGCCAATCGCGCTTTGCAAGCTGCAGGATGCAAAAGGTGCTCAAAGACGGCCAGTACAACCGAGGTGAGTGAAGTGTCCTTTTCCATGGTCTGTACCTGCGTACCTGGCCGCAAATATGTACCCTATCGGTGTTTTTTTTGTTCCAGGGTACCTTCCTTTTGAAGTTGATCAAACGGAAACCTCTGCCTTGGGTTCCCCTTTAAAACATCTACCATACCCCCTTTAAAACATCCACCATATCCCCTGTAAAACATCCACCATATCCCCTTTAAAACATCTGTTCCAGGGTTCCTTCCTTTTGAAGTTAAGCATTTTGTGGGTTCCCCTGTAAAACATCCACCAATCTGGGTGTACACATTCAGCCTTTGACACCCGCCCCGTCTTCCCGTCTTCGCCTGTACGTCACTCATAAACCCGCCGCTGGAGAAGCCGTTCTGTCGCGGAAGGCTTCCGTGGGGAAGTCGTGGGACGGATCTTTGTATTTGCAAGCGGTGCAAACAAGAACGTGATCAATGTCATGGTTAATCTGTAGGCATATCTACACGTCTTATACATAATATTCGTATGTCCGGGCTCTCTCTCTCTCTCTCTCTCTACTGCACAACATCCCCACCATGACCGAATCGTTGCAAGCCCAACTTGAAAACTCCTGCTTGTCCAAATTCCGCTGGGGTGTCTTGCGATTTCCAGTCCGCACTGGCTGCCCCAGCACCGGCCCATAAAAGAAAAAGTCGGACCACCCCCTAAGAAAGGAATGAGGTAGCATGTTTTGCCCAGATTGCAGAACCACGTGCTTGCACCAGCACGTGCAGCTTGCATGTTCGCTGAATAGATGGCAAAGGCCTCTCAAGCAAACGCACATATCATGGTAGGGCGCACACAACACGGCGACACTCGTTTGCTTGGGTCCTTCTAACAAAAAGACTTGGAGAGCCCTGTGGTCGGACGCCATTCGCAAGACGCTTTTTTAAGCACCGATGGTCTTCAAACGGGCCCACCAGTTTTTCAAATTCGATTGATTCTTGTCCTGCAGCTATTGAAAACTAGGTCCTCCACTAAAGAGGTTAGAATAAGGGTACCCTTTTTGCCGTTGTCTATTTTATTAGGGGACCCCAAATGTAAATGGGCACTACTGGACCTAGAAAAGCAGCTCAAAGGCAACAACTCCAAAAACGGATGTCCACAAGGCACAACGAGCTCACTTTCTGAATGGATTGGCCAAAAACCGTCCAGGCTTCTTCTTTACCACTACCTTTGTCTTCCCAAAAGTTCAAGTCCAGGATTTTGAGGGGGCGATTCAGTGGGGCTCACGGATCCTTGCAAGAACCCCTGCGAGCCTCGCTCGCAAGCAACCCATCTGGTTTGAGTTGATAGAGGGGAGCTCCAAGTGTTGGCTTCTCTTTCATATCCCGAAATCACACTCCCCTGGCGAAGGTTTGGGCCTTTGAATCCTGTGCTTCGCATGTTTCCCATTTGGCGATATTTGGCACCAATAGGGAAACCCCAAATGGGTGGACCTGATAAACGGAAAGCACGAAAACCTGCGGTCCATAGCCTGGTGGTTTAATTTGACCAATACCCGTTTTACCCCCAGACTGAGGGGGTGCAAGGTTCGTTTGAGTGTCTCTCAGAGTAGAGGACCCTCCAAAATGATAGAGGACCCTCCAAAAAGGGTGGTTCTCCCTTTGGTTTCCGTTTAAAACCACAACAAAAAAGGCCCCCCCCCAAAAAAAAAAGAGAGGAAAAGAGACAGAAACAAGCCCAGTTAGAGATCACATCGGCGGAATCCTATTCCAAGTTTCGTCAAACATGGACCATGATCCGGTGTCTTTCCCGAACATGTTCCTTGTTCTTTTTGGGAACCCCCCCCCACCCCATTTTGTTGAATGGAAAGCGGCTGCTGCAAATCCCGAGCGAGCTTCAACGTGAGCACCCAGCAATCTGAAAGGGCTCGGTTGGAGAGACTGTTTGAAAGAGTCTTATGGCCATGAACATTCAAGGGGCAATTTTTTGTTTTCCCAGAAATTTAAACCCAGGGCTTCTCCTTACGGGGAAATCAACCATCCCTGAGTTTCAGTTTACCTGATGGAAATCAGATATCGAAACCCTTGCTCGAGGTTTTCCCCAAAAGCTCCACAATTCCTGCCCAGCGGCCTGAAGTGGCCCGGTTTGGATCTCTCAGTTGGGGCAACCCAAACATATGAGCCCTATGCCAGTTGTACTAGTCGACATGAAGAACTCACAGACAGTACGGTTAAAACCAACTTGTCAACATTCAAGCACAAACTCAGCTGGGTATCGTGACTTGCTCTTTGTCCCACTTTGCCCGATGGTTCTGACACAAAAATAGGATTACCATCCCTGTGCCTACCGTGCCTGAATTATTGGTTTTAAGGGGGGGGGTCCACTTTGTTATGAACCTTCCACAACTATGACCAGCCTTAACCGCCAAACTGGGCTTTTCAGCTTCTACTGCTACTACTACTACTACTACTGCTGCTGCTGCTGCTGCTGCTACTACTACTACTACTACTACTACTACTACTACCAGGGTTGGTGAACCTACTGCTTGCGGATGACCTTTCAGTCCAGTTCCCACATCCACGGAGCCCCGACCACATGCCTGGCTGTCCTTTTGAACCAAACAGTGAATAGAACCCAGTGCCATTGTTTAACCTAACTGACAGCAGTGTCTCCATGGTTTTGCGGAGTACCCCAACTAGGTCCTCCAGTAAAACAACTAGCATAAGGGTACCAGCTTTTTCCTGTAGTCTATTTTCGTAGGGGCTTCCCCTTTTCCAAAAAAGAAGTGGGTAGAAGGGCACTAAGCTGCGGAACCTAGCCAAAGAAAACCAGCAACCCAGCCCATCCTATGTGGTTCAAGTTGTCCCCGGCCCGTCTCACACGCCCGCGTCGACGCGTCGCGCGCGCCACCCGTCGCGTCTCGCCCCAGCCGCCCGCCGCCTTGTGCGACAGCCACAGCTCGTGGGCGACGATGGACCGGCGCAAAGGCGCGGCCTGCGGATGGAACCACCCAAGCGACAGGGGAAATCTTTTTGGTGGCTTATGAGTGGGGATATGACCCGAGGCTCATGAGCGGGGATCCCAGCAAAATGGGATGAAGAGGGCACCCGACTTTCGGGTTGTTCCAGACGGCTGCGAAATCCGCGAAGCCCTGCGAAAAGTGAATAACTGTTGGTGGTTTAATACGGAAAACCCATGAGTTGGCAAGAAGCTAAAGTCCTAACATCCAAGCAAAATGCACCAAAGCTTTGGTGGCTCATGGGGGGGCGGGGGATCCCACCAAACAAAAAAGGGATGAAGAGGGCCCCACCCAACTGGGATTGTTCCAGTCGGTTGGATTGGGGACCCCAAACCAATGTTGCTAAAACAGTGGGACCCCGCGTATCAAGCAAATCGGCCAAAGGGGGGAGCAGCCAAGGAAGAAGGGCCCGGGGCAGGCCCACAGCAGATGTCCCTCGTGTTTTTTTGCTGTTCTATAGGGGTCTAGGTCCTCCCGTAGAGGTTAGAATAAGGGCACCCTTTTTCTGTAGTCTGTTTTAGTAGCAAAAAAGGGTAAAGGGGCACTACTCGAGGACGTAGGGGTGTAGATCCCATGGGCTCAAATCCCCAAGCGAGAGCCGGCAACTGCAGACGCGTCAGCGACCTGCGGCATCCGCATTTTCAGGGTGGCGTGCCCGTGGCTTTGCTGGGTAGGCTCTGCAGGTTGCCAATCTGCCGACGCGTCAGCGGACATCACCTGTGTCATCTGCATCTCGAGGAAGTGATTGCTGGGCTGGAAGTTCAGATGGAACGTAGGCCCTGCAGCTTGCCAATCCGCAGAGCTTGAAGCCCATCAAGGTCACTCCAACTCATGAACATTCAGATGATGCAGGTGATGCCCGATCACAAGTCCGCAGATCAGCAAGGCCACGTGCAGGCTCCCGATGAACATGCAGAGAATGCAGGTGCTGCCGCCTTAGGGCTGCTGCCGGCCCTGGCCAGAGGCTTCGAATTGTCGCAAGCGTCATCTCTGTCGCAGCTGTAGGCTCTGTCGGCGGGCGGGCAGGCTGTGGCGGTCGGATGTCACTTAAATTCCAACAACCGCAAAGCTGGCTTCACAATGGCGACAAAGGATTGTGGTCGTCATCGTTGAGGAGCTCATCGCCAATTGTTGAAGATCTTGAAGACTCGGCTTATCTGTATATAATGTGTAAGTAAAGAAACGAGAAGCCATCAATAAGCTGTGTCTCGACATACTCTCCGTCCAGCACGTGAAGCGCAGGCTCTCTTCAAAGGTTCCAGCCAAGCTAGGAGCGGCAACGATGACTCACTCGTAGCTCATCTACTCCACGGTTGCTACAAAACCCTCGCAGGCGCAAGGGTGGAGATGCGATCATGTGATCGGAGGGAACTACCAGCAAGCCAACTGGGCTCTCAAAATTGGCGACCCCAAAATGGGTGTTGCTTTTGGTTTTCCTTTTGAAAAGGGTATCAAAAACAGACAGACCCAAGTGTTCATTGCTTCCACAGGTGTTCTCCTCGTGACGGTGAGGGAAGCTAGTAGGATCTCTGGCACAGGGACCTATGGTGAGCAAACCAACGGCAAGAGATCATGTTGGGCGTTTCCCTCCAAAAGTGGTCTGAATCCCCACTAAAACCAGGGACACACCCATCTTGATAAACAGGGGTTGATTCATTCCGGGTCAACATTCCTGGGACCCGATGCCCCCTTTCTACCCCAGCTCATCTTACTCGGAGCTCCCCTGTCCCTCAGCCGCCTGGGAAACCGCCCACATAGTGCCTCAGAATCGGCGCCACTATTCGTCTTGTGACTCACAGCTCGTTTTCCACCACGGAGGTGGAAGGACAATCGTATGTGCGGGCTATGTTCCATATTTAATGAAACTCCGTGTGTTGGATAACGCTAAAGCACGGCCACAATTTGGACTTAAACGTACAAACAAACAAACAAACAAACAAACAAACAAACAAACAAACAAACAGAAACCCACATGAAAAGCATTGCCTCCCTGTTGCCTGAAAAATCAATATAGACCGCAGAGAGTCTAGAAAAGCACTGAACAAGAGCGGACTTTTGGCTGAAAAATGCAGGGACGGCGATCACAAATGTAGGCATCCTCTTTGAGGCCCTTGATCTGGGTCCAGTAAAGTCATCCATCACCTCCACCCCTCCCCCAAGTAATTTTGACTAGGTCCTCCAGTAGAAAGGTTAGAACAAGGGTGCCAACTCTTTTTGGTCTATTTTAGTAGGGGAACCCTCCCCCAAAAAAGGGCAAAGGGCACTACTGGGGGACCTAGTTGCGCACTCCTCAAGATGCTACCAATTGAAGGGACCCAATATGTTTTCAACCAAAACGGATGTCTCGAAATATGTGACCCCTGGTTGACAAATACATTTCAGCTGCATTCCGCAGTTTCGTGTTTGACGCATCTCGAGTGTGAAGACCCCAAAATGGCCGGCGATCGGCGGTCAGTCGCATGCGATTTTGGTGCGGTGGACCACGACCATTTTGGGGCAGCACTAGTTTGAGAACACCTCCTGTTGTTGTTCAATTGTCCCTATTGCGTTTCGCCTGTACGCGCTTACGCGCATCGCACAGTCTGTCTACTATGACCTCTTTCATGTGGATGATGTTTGGCAGAGCACAAGTCTCCTCGCGCCCCCCCCCCCCTCCCCCATGTTGGTTTAGTGTGACCAGCCTTGGCACATCCCCAGATTAAACCTGAAGTCTAGAAAAACATGGCTGCCATGGGGATTGTGACATCAAGGCTCATTTAGGGAGGCAAAGGCTGGCCACTCGCGGTCCAACATGTTCACCCCAGTCGAACCCGAGTTTTTGGTAGGTCTTTTCCTTCAGCCTTGAAAGTCCTTCAGACCCTTTCTCCTGTGAAGGTCCGACAGCTTGTTTTCAGCATCTGGTTGAAATTTAAACAGGAAATATGGGAGACCCTACAAGACGTCCATTGCTCCCCTAAAAAGATTGCCCTCAAAAATAACGCTTAAATATCTGACGCACTGTTTCTTCAAGTTCCCATCTGAGCAGGGACCTTTGTCTTTGACTCTTGTTGCGGATGGTACAGCTATGTACAAGTGCCAGCCGAAGCGTGCAACACGACATGACCTGAGCAGGGACCAAAACCCAAACTGGGGTCACCAAGAATGGACCAAGGCGAAACTCAGAGGTGTTTTTTGCACGTCGATTCGCTACGGTTGCTAGCGAGACTCCCATTTGCTAGAGAAAAAACAGGCAAATGTCCAGCAGTGAACTCCATTCCTTTAAACCCAACAAGGGGAAAAAAGAAGGTGTGTCTCCCTCCAAAATGGATTTGTTGGTGTTCCTTTTGATTTCCCTTTCAACCGCCCCCAAAAAAAGAACGGAGGGAGATCGGCCCAAAAAAACCAGGTCTTGCCCCTTTTGTTCGGCGCTTCTCTCGTACGTACTGGGGCGTGGCACGGGCGGCGGTGACTTCGACCCCCTCCGCCGAGCGCCAGAAGTTGTTCGTCGCCTCCCGAAAGCGAAAGGCCGGCGAAGGCCGGCGACGGGGGGGTTGGGGGGGGGTGAGGGCATGGGGGGGGAATGGGGGGGGGAGGGGGGGGTGAGGGGATGGGGGAGGTGAGGGGATGGGGGAGGTGAGGGGATTGGGGGGGGGTTGGGGGGGTGGGGGGGTGAGGGGATGGGGGGGGTGAGGGGATGGGGGGGGGTGAGGGGATGGGGGGGGGTGAGGGGATGGGGGGGGGGTGAGGGGATGGGGGGGAGGGGGGGTGAGAAGCGGAAAACCCCTGGATCGCCAGTGGCGATCGCTCTCTCCCAGCTGTGGCTCTGATAATTTAGGTAAGTTGTCTGGAAGAACGCGACCGCAACGTGGCAAGTCGAAGTTGTTGCACAATTCTTTGGCCTGAAATTCCGCACCCCGCGGTTTAACCCCGCCCCCCCCCCCCCAAACGAAAAAATCAACACAAAGGAAAGAAGAGATCCGGATTCCTTCGGAATCCCTTTTTTTAAACCCCGATCGATCACCCCGAAAAAATCAAGCACACGGTGATCAGACCCCTCTAAGGCTGGTGCAGGTCCGAATCTTAAGACTCCGAAACCTTGCAGCGTGAGGGAGATCTCCAATCGGAAAATGACTCGCTCTGGGACGGAGCTTCAGATGGCTATTGGCTGTTAGCTGTTGGCTGTTGGCTGTTGGTTGTTGGCTGTTGGGCTGCCGAACAAGGATACCAATGGCACCGGAGCTGAAAGGTACCTATAAACTTGACATGCTTTCTTTTGAAGGGACCGTCTGTCAGTTTCCAAGTGAGCCCCGGACAGCATTACGTCTCTCTGGTGGCTTTCCTATTGGTTTCCCTCCAAAACCACAAAAGAGACTTCGTCTCAACAAACAGACACACTCGGTGTCACACCCAAAAAGGGCCTTAGGGAGTAGAACCACCTGCTATTTCATGGGCCTCTTGGACTTGGCTAGGTCCTCCAGTAGAGAGGATAGAACAAACAATACCAACCTTGTTCCCGCGGTCTATTTTAGGGGATTCCCCCCTCCCCCCCCCCCAAAAAAAAAAAAAAAGACACGGTGAGAGGTCGGGCACCAATTGCTGGGGGACCCAAAAAAGGTTGGTGTCACGGATCCGCTCCGCGGAATTCCCCCGATGCGGTCCGATTCGATGCCCGATTCCGCGCGCATGGCGGGTGACGTCGTTGTCCACCCAGAGGTGTGGGATCTGGACCTATCGCTCCAAGCGATCCATGGGATTGGAGAGACGCCACCGACAGGGATCCCACAGGGATCCGGATGCAAGAGAAACACCTGAACCTTGCAACTTGTAAATGGTGGGGTGTCCCTTGAATTTGGTGGTGAAAAAGCAACATGCTTCAAGTGGTGGCAAAATGGAGATCTTTTAAGGAGCCCACAACAAAACATCAGCCTTTTTCAGGTTGTGGCTTGGATTGGTGGATTGGTGGTTAAGGGGGGAGGTTTCCATTTGCCCTCTACAAGAACCACAGGTTCAAATCAAAATCCACATTTTCCAACTAAGGGCTACCCGTTTCGCTTAGATCCCCGGCTAAAAGTTCGACTCACTTTTAGTGGGTACCACTAAACACTAAACGGCCAAAAGGCTAAGGGGATGGCTGGGAGCCACCAAGGAAACATCAGCGCACGCCAGCCCGGTGGCTCCCACTGCCACAAGAGGTGGTTAAGGAGGGGGCTCCCATTCAGCTTACCAGCCAGGTGGTTTGGTGGTGAAGGGGGCTCCCATTAAGAGCCAGGAGCTCGATCCGTTTCTTGCTGGATGCTGTGAATGACTTCTGAGTCCGGCGCTTGGCTTTGGGGATCCAGCAAAGGAAGCCACAGTGATGGTTTGGGGTCATTCCAACTCATTCCCTGACTGAGACCGGCAGGTCCATCCCAAACCCGTTCCCTGACAATTGGACGCCTTTCTAAGGGCTACATGCCACCACTGACTCGCCCACAACAAAACATCAGCTTTCCCTAGGTTGTGGCTTGGATTGGTGGTTTGGTGGTTAAGGGAGGGGGGGGTCCCATTTACCCTCTACAAGAACCACAGGTTCAAATCCAAATCCAAATCACTAATTAAGGGTTACCTGAAACAAGACATCGTTTACATTCTAAAAACAGCAAGCCCAAAAAAAATACAAGGGGGGGGGCAACTGGTCTTGGTCAGATCAGAATTCCCCCAAACATCAGCCTTCGTCGTGGGTCCAAACGTTCTGGCAGGCGCAAATACGCGCCAGGCTCAAAATCAAGAATGCAATCGGCTAAATACCTAGAATGGGGTTGTGGGGTACTTTTTCCAAACCTAGTCATGATTACAGGGAGAAGTCTAGTAGTAATTATCAAGCCCGTTGTATGGCAATGAATGTCACCGGGGAATCCCCCCACAATGGTTGCGAAACATGGATCTGCTACAGAAGCCATGGTCATAAAAAGGTCTTACGACCAAACTATAGTAATTGCATCAACTGAACATGCGTCCATAATAGAACACTGCAAATACCCCAACCTAAAATTTGACGTCTCCAATTGACATGTCACATCCATGGTTCACATCTTGCTCGAAGCCCGCTGACCAGCTGGTCCTTTGCCAGAAATATTGGGCTTTGGGGCCTGCTGCACCAACCCACTTTTAGTTGGTTCTAACTTTTAAAGGACATAGCCAGCTTCCTGGTAAAATCCTGAATGTAACCATCGGAAGCCAACCCAACTGTTTTCGGGGGGATCCGTTTTTTGGCACAAACCTAAAAGTAGAGGTTGAGAAGCCACGAAACCCCGGAGAAAAAAGATGCCCACATGGGTGAATTTGAACAGCAGCATAGCACAACACTCTGTCGCTGCTTTGCGCACTAAACATGAACATCAAAAATGAATCGCCAAGGGCGAACTGCTGCAATGTCCAGGGTTCCCTATAGTTGGCTGTGTCTTTTCAACGGTTGGACCCCCTAAAATGCTGGTGTTCCACCCAGGTGTTCCTTTTCAGAATCAGGGAAACAAACGTCTTGGTTTGACTTGCTTGCGTCTAACTGGCCGTTGCTCTAGCCTTTCCCCACTGGGCAGCCCGACATCTTCGGGATTCTCCCCGGTACCAATCACGCTGGTGTAGTAGCCTGCGCAACAACAACCGCGGCGGGCTATCAGGCGCGTGCCGGTTTTTGTTCAATTGGAGGATGCTCCAAAATGGGTGGTTTCCATTTGGTATCCCTTTACACCCCGTATCAAGTCCGGACATGCTTGAAAAAAAGATACGGCGAATGCCTGAATACGTGGAGGGAGCAAGGGAACCCCTGCTGTCCAGAGGTGCCCCTCCCTCGCCATTTTCGATGGGTTGTGCCCATCGCTAAGCTAAGCCCGAGCCAAGGGGAAACTGCTAGGTCCTCCAGAGAGGTTAGAAGAAGGGCCCCATTTTTTCTGTTTTAATAGGGAACCCTCCCCCAAAAAAGGGGGAAAAGGGCACCTAGCTGGGAGACCTAGACTGGATTCGCACAGCAACCATACGCCGATTCGATTTCGAGTCGCGCCTATGTTGATCTCCATTTCCGGTGGGTAAACCTCGGAAGCCGAGCTGTATCAAGCGGATTCGCATGGAACCCACCCCCAAAAGGGCAAAAGGGGGGAGGGTTCCTCTTCTGATGAAGTTTCTTGAAAATCTGGGAGGACTTCCGAAAATCCGTGTCCGTGTCCTGAAAAACTACTACCTGAGCAACTTGAGGAGGGCGTGAACGAAAGCTAGCAACTGTTGTATGAATCTGTTTGGCTCACATAACTGATAAAATCATTTTTCGGCATTTCAGCCCTTTACCTTGCCTACGCAAGGAGAAACTTCGGCTAGCTGAAGCTAGCTTTCGTGATTGGCCACCTTTTCAGATCACCAACAAAAGGATTGTCGTTCTGCCTGGGTTGGGACCATTCAGCGAATTCTCAGGTACCTTTCAGGGTTGACTGGACTGATGTTGGTTCCCATGAAAACCCCACGTCTTGAGCGAAGCAACTCCTTTTAAAGGGTGTCCTTAACACCAATCCGAGAGAGAAATCCCGGAGGATGGAACAAGCCAAAGAAGCACTACAGTACGACTCTCGGAATTGGGGGACCCTTGGACAGAATTTGGTGTGTCTTGATGTGCCCCAAATGTGATCTTGATGCGCTAGCCGAGGGGAGCCAAGAACCCTTAAGTGTCTGGACGTGGGGGGTGGGTGTGATGCGCTATGTGCTCACAAAAAGGCCTGCGCATCGAAAATGGAATCCAGCCCAGCACAGTTCCTCTTGCCGGGTATGAACCTAGCGTACACCTAGTGGTTCGGCAGCTGATTTGGACTCAGGACAGAAACGTATTAGCAAAACACCAGTCTTACGAGACCAAAACAAAACTCCCGGCATGGTTCGCTCCAACCCAATCTGAGAGAGTGCAAACCAGGGCCATGTTCGAGTGAGCTCGAAATAAGCTGTCTGCAGATATCCAAAGGCACTTCCTTGGCAGAAGCACCAAGATAGCACAGCATCGGAAAGTCACGCTTAAGATTGAAATGGGTTGAACATGCACCTGAACTGGTCCAGGTCTGTCCCAAGGGGCCCACCCTGCCACGGGGTGCCGTTTTTGCCCTTGGAGAGGAGGAGCATCGTGAAGCTGGGTGAATCCTTCGCCCCTAGTTTTCTCCCAGGTGAAAACCGGAATACTCGTGCTTTGCTTGTTTCTGAAGGGACCCCCCCCCCCCTCATCCATTTGCGCAGGTCATCTGGAAAAAAATAGCACAGTACCCAGCCTCCAAAAAACCACCGAGCTGCCATATTTTTGCCCAATGGGGTCCAAACCTTTGACCCAAGCTGCTCCGTTGCGAAAACTCGCCCGGTGTTTTTCTTTTTCTTCGCCCCCTCGGACAGTTTCCGACTGAAACGAAGCGGGGGAGCCAGGAGGGAAAACCGGTCCCGGCCCATGTTCGGGGTCTTTGAACGCCGCTAGGAACTTTTTTCACGTGGGGAATCCCAGGGGAAGTAGAGCTCGAAGCTGGGAGCAAAAAAGCGCCAAGTTTCTCGCAAGGCCCAAAAGCCTTGCTTGTTTTTGATGTTTTTTTTTGCATAATTACCCACATCTCTCATCTGTGGCCGTGCTGCTTCGTTGCTTTTCTTCTGGTTGTGGGGTTTGGTTTTGGAAGGAGTCAAAAAAAAATAGGACCCCAACCGAAACGGAACGGTTCCGCCCTCGTCCCGGCCCCAGAGGTCCACGCCCCAGGTTTGAGAAGAAGCGCATAGCGCTCCTAACTCCGCTTGCGGGTTCGGGGGGTGGGGGGGGTTGGGGTAATCTCGCGATCAGAAGCGAGTGGATTGCCAAGAGCAACCAAGCGCATCAAGCGCCGTAGTTGCGACTAAGACGGTCAAACAGATTAACGTCCAGGAACTCGAGTGAATAGCTCCCAGAAACCAGCTCGAACATCTACAGATTGGCCTTCTCGTGCACCAAACACAAGGATGTCCTGCTTGGATTTGTGGATGCCTGGAGTTGATCAACACCCCCCCCGGGAGTTGAGTACGTCCGATTTAAGGGGGAATATGTATCACATCTGTTCGCTGCCGTTGTTTTCCTCTTCTTCTTTTTTTTTTTGGGGGGGGGAGCCACCCCTGTCAATCAACGAGATTTGCGAAATCAAGGGGTCAACATGACTCTTGGGGGAAGATATGTGCAAATCTCCAATCTAAACATGTTTGCCACCGAGCTGATTTGCAGTCTCGTTTTGAACCTGCGGGACTTGCTTTGACAAAACCAAACGCACGGGCATGCCCAAACTTGCGCCTCAGTGGGGAATGTGGGAATGAACCCAGGCTTTGGTCCCCTTGAAGGAAACCACGAGAATTGGATGGTTTATACGGGTCATTCCCTCCTTCCCTGCTGAATCTCGGAATGACTTCAGGGGGTTCCCGTAAAGGAAACCACAAGAACTGGCTGGTTTAAATCTCGGGATCATTCCACAAAGGGCGATCGCATCCAGCTCGCCGCGAAAGAAAGGTTGGCTCAAGGGGCCTTCTGGCTGAAGGCAAGGCCTGGAGTCCTGAGGCCTGGGACATGACCCCAGCATCCCGGGTGAACTGGAAATCCCTCCAAAATGGGTGGTGTGGAGTGAAAGGAGGGGCAAGCCACCTTTTGCCTTCGGTGCAAATCCCCAACTTAGCTGAGGAAATCACCGAATCCTGCTGGGGGCCTGCTGGGGGCCTGCTGGGGTCAAGGGGGGGGGGGAGGGAGCCCCAAGCTCCAAATAAGGCAACTTATTAGGGGCTTAATAAGGGCTTATTTTGTCTCCTCCCTCCTCTTCCCCCCCAGCCCCCATGAGCCAATGCTCTCGCATGTGGCGTTGCTTCGATTGAGCCCATGCTCATCGCATGCAGTTGTTTGTAGTTCGCATTTGTGGCATAGCCCAACACAGTGGCTGTGACTTGCAAAAAAACGCAGCGCTCACTGTGAGAGGTATTCCTGGCAAGCGATACCCCTTGCCCCCTGCCCAATTCTCAAAGAAAACCCTGTTTCAGGGCCCTCGCGAGCCGCGAGCCCACGCCTTGCCGAAATGGCTAGTAGACTTCGTCACCGCGATCTTTGCCTGGACAATACTGAACTGCAGCAAACGAGTCACACAACCATTTCAACTGACGGTGGCAAAAGCCCGCAGCCTTGGAGTGCTTGGTTGGTTATTAGTACAGGTCCCCAAAGGTCAAGAAGATCAGCCAAGCGGCCAAGAGCCACCGGAGCGAGGCAAGACGAGTCGCACGGCCGGCCAGCTCGATGCAAAATCTGAAGACACACTCGCAGTTTGGACCCACAGACAAAAGCCTTTTCGGGCCACAAAAGATGGTTCCCGGAAGGTGGAACCAAAAGGTCAAAAGGTCGATTCGATTTGCATAAAAAGGGACCAAAAAAAAGGGGGAAACCGAAACGTCTAACGGTCGATTCGCTTTGTGCCAAAGTCAGCAAGCATTCGCTGGTCGACAGTTCTGTGCACTTTCCAAGCCGCCCCCTCCCCAACGACTCATCGATTTGTGCCCAAAGGACGAACAGATTGCAAAGATCAGCCCTCGTGCTTCCGGCTTTTCCTTACATGCTTTCCCTATCACTCCTGACCAGATTGGCCAGAAATGGTCTCAACTTTCTTTACCACCACCCTGGTAGCCCAAAACAAAGGAACAGCAGACATTCAAAAGAAAAAAACACTTGGAAACCCTTTGGCCGGTGGTTTGAACCTGGCCACAAAACCCCACCGGAAGCCCCCTCCCTCGCTGGTCACACGAGCCGCCCTTCGCGCGCTTCGCCGCTTCTTTCTTCTCACGCGCCCGCGGCAGCGTCGCAGATCTGGACCAGCATCTCCTGGGCCCTCCGCACGTTCCGCAGCTTCGCCTCGCTGTCCTGGCGCTCGTGACGAGGGCGCGCGCGTGGCGCTTGCGCGTGGGCGCGCGCTTGTGGGTGGGAAGGAGGTGACTTCGGGCGGGGGGCTCTTGCAGGCGGTACCTGCAGGTGACTTGGGGTTTCCTGATCGCTGTGCTTGGCCAATCAGCAAACACCATGTGTATGTATTGGGGGGTTCGGACCATAGCAAATTGCATGCTGCGAATGGTGGCGAAATCCAAAACACACCAGGAAATGAACCATGGGAATGAATCCAGTACGGTTCTTGGAAGTTACATTGGGAACGAATCAGAAACCGTGGTTCCACAGTATGTTAACTTCCCCGCCATGGCCGGGTGAAGCAAAAAATGGTCTCATGGAGGAACAGCCTCCCACCGTTTGGAGCCGAATCGAAAAAAATCAAATGGGGGAGGAATGGCCTCAAAACTCTCAAATCCCAAACCAATCCAAACCATGTTTGGCCCAGAGGGAACAACCATGTCCAGGGTTCGGGTTGAATACAATGCCTTTCAGGAACCAGTGGTTGAAATCAGAGCGCCGATTTTGTGACACTGAACGCCATGTTCAAAACTCCAAATCGCCGGTTGTGTGTGTGTGTGTGTTTTGGCTCTTGAAACTTCATCGATTTGCCTTTCTGCCTTCTTCATCTCTTGCCCAAACAAACGCGGAAGTGGAAAGACTGCGCTTTACAGGGACCAAGTGTCTGGCTGGTGCATGGGAACCAGATCATCAACTCCTCATTCGCGCACCGTCCCCCAAAAACTGGGTGCAGCCGTACTTCTTTGCTTGGGGGGTTTGTGACCCATCCAATAGCCTCCTTATTATGCCATCAAAGTCACAAAACAAATCCGTGGTAGGAACAACCAACCAGTGCATGCCTTTGACAAGCTCCAAAGGCAGTGAAAATAAGGATCCCAGTGACTAGCAATTGGCGGCTTGGCTTGGCTTGACAATTTTGGTTGGGCTGGGTAAAACGTTCGTTGGGCTTGGTGGTTTGGATGTGAGCTACCTTTATAAGGCCACGAAAAGAAACAAGAAAGAAAAGAAAGCAAAAACAAGCATACAGAACAAAGAAGAAACAAGGGGATAAAAGAAAGAAAAAACAAACAATCGAGGAAACAAAAACATGGAAAAAACAAGAGAAACCAACAAGAAAAACACACACACACACACATCCCTGGGCTCTCCTTGCGCCTCTGTCGGAGCTCCTCTGGCTCCCTAATCCAGCCGGAGATGTCGACACGTCGGCGGATTTTGGGGGAGCCGGGGGTCCCTGGAAGGAAATGGAGCCAAAATGGTCGCCTGAGCCGTCTTGGGATGGATTGGGATGGTTAGGATATGGATTGGGGAGGCCACCCCATGTGGCAAAAAGAGAGAGAGAGAGAGAGGCCACACCCCTCATTGGAGGGGGGGGGAAGGAAGGCTTAGACAGTAGGATGCTATTACCTGATTGGCCCTTCCTATGGCTGCGGCTCGGAAAGGCACCCCGAGCCACCAAAGTCGGACCCTGAACATAGGCCTCGGCCTCCATCTGGGTTCCAGCCGCAGTGGGTGGTACCGAGCCCCAAGAGAGACCCAATGGATGCTTCATTGTCCAAACCTCCGATGGCTGTGGTCATTGTTCCCCTGTGATTTTTTGTTTGCATTGCTTGTCGAAATGTTACCGTCCATGGAAGCATTGTATACCCCTCTGCGCTTGCTGCCATTCCTGGGCAAGCTCGTTCCACAGCTCCCTTTTCCCCCTCCTCCTGCAACCCTAGCCCACTGCTCTGAACCAGTCACGATATGACCACTCAAGGGCGACTTGCGTGCGGCGGATGCATAAAACTTGACAAAAAGCTGCAAATTGAAGCGGGTGGGGTTTGGAGGTTGCTTCAAGTGCTCAACTTTGGTTTCTGAAAAGTACTTGGTGCTGGTTTGTAGTGCTTATTCTTTTTGAGTTTTTTCCTTGCTCCACTTCGGAGTTGAATCTGGGGCCAAATGTGCTTCGAATTTGCGGCTTGGTCGGGGGCGCCTAGGATACTGTGGTGTGGCGGCAGCGTGGTGATCATGTAATCCCAACATGGTCTTCCGGACGCTGAAACTTAAAGGGTCCAAAAATCGGACCCCTTAGCGTCGTCAGCATGCGAACATCAGCATGCGCTCCCATGGGTCGATGTCATTCTACTTTAAAGGATCTGATCCGAGGTGATGTAAGGTAGCCCGATCCTAAAAAATATCCACCTCAAACCTACCTACCTGCGGCTGCAGTTGTGGCAGCAGCTCGGACTTGTACAAGGCACCGATGCACTCCGCGTGTAGGACTTTCTGGCCCAAAAAGACACGTGGCTGTGGGTCCAAAAATAGGTACCCAAAATGGAACCCCGGTAAGTGGCAACATGGAACCACAAAAAGTCCCAAAGCTCTATGGGTATGTCCCTTGTCAAGGGTGTTTGAAGGGAAACAAAGGAGAACTGCTGAAACACATGGCCATGGGTCAAAATCCAAATCGCTGCTTAGTGAACATCCCAATCCAACCACTAAGTAGGTTCTAGAATGGATGGTGAATTCACCACCCCAAAATCCATGGTATTTCCGGGATGCTGGCTGGTAAGAAATGTCCAATGGGCATTTTGCTTACAATTCACCAGCCGGTAATGAGGGAGCCTTATGAAAGAAACCTTCCTGACGTCGCACACCACACCCTGTAACGTGGCGGCACGATTTTGCCAGAATCTATCCACCATATGGGTTTGTCTCAAATATGAGAACCCCCAGAATGAGGTGGGGGGGAGGAATTCCTTGGTTCCCCCAAAAAGGGCACGGCACCCGAGCGCCAAGTTCAGTCCTTGGTAGCATTGACCATGAAGTGCCTGGACGAAAGTCGCGAACTGTGAGTCTTCTCTTTGAATTATTGCCGGCTGTGCCGCTGGAAAGAACATCCCTCTTTACCCATATGTGGGCAGCTTAAAATTGTGGACCCCGGCAGGGCGGTTTCAAAGGAACACACCATAAGCAAACAAAGCGGGTTGCGGATCCCCTATTCTGAGCAACACCCCATATGCCTTTGGTGCTGGCTTGAAGAGGGTACGCACGCCGCTCTTCGAGGGCGCTCAAGGAGGACGTTCAGGCTCCTCATTTTGGGGACGAAAAAATCTGGCGGAGGAGACATAAAAGTAGCAACCACCTCGGGGTGTCTCCCAATCTTGAGAAACTTGCCTTCATGAGTGGACTGGCCAAAACAAGTTCAAACTTTGTATGTACCACTAAAATGATCTTCCCAAAAGCTTAAAGTCAAGAACTCGGGAGGAGGAAACACCTTAGGTCTTCCAACCCCCCAGTTTCGTTTACTTTCGGGACTGGACCGGCCTTTACGGGCTTCGGCTCGCTCTCGCAACGAAGGGGTTTTCGAAGGGCCCAGCTACTCACTTCCCCTCAAGCGCCTGGCATGCTGACACAGAACTTGGGAATGAAACCCGATTTGGGTGTGCCCCTCTTTGACAGTACTAATTGTTTGGTAGGTGTTGAAGAGGACACCAAAAGAAAACCAGCCATTTTGCAGCGATTCCACAAAGAAAGACACCCATTTGAGGGCTGGTTGACAAACACATCCACCAACTGCCAATCCTTTCCATTGGGATTTGCCCCCCACCACCCCATCACCCGCACCCCACCCCATCCCACCCACGCCGCACCCCACCCCACATCACCGCACCCCACAACACCCCCACACCACCGCACCCCACCCCACCCGCACCCCCACCACCCGCACCCCACCCACGCAAGTCCAACGATTTCGGGCACGGCGCATGATGGTTTTGGGCACGGAGTCGATGAGCTTCCGCTTCACGATAGTGAAGTAGGACAGCAGCAGGCTCTTTAGCAGCTCTGTGTCCATGCCTTCCTACGAAAACTCGTTGACGTTCAAGGGAGCAAAAAGACTAAATTTTTAGCAGTTAGAGTAGTTTGGATTCCAACCACTCAACCACAATAAGCAAAAATGTAGATGTTTCCCAATAACAACCATGCAAAAGGTGTTCAAAACCACGTAAGTAGGTTATTAGCAGGGTTAACGTTGATCCCATGTGAATCAACCCCAGTTGATTAATAGCGGGAGTGTCCAGGGTGGAAACGTGAAATCATCGCAGGAGGGGAACACCCCCTTATTAATTAGAGTTCCCAGCGGTTCAAAAAACGTGGTGGACCAAAACAGCACATTTATCATTTATCCAAGAAAAGGTTTTGCCGGCGAAAGATCCACCCAACAAGCCGCGACGAAAAAAGCTCCGAGCCGTCCTTCTCCGACGGGGCGCCTGCCGGCATCACCACCAGCGGCACTGGAGGCAGCCGTATCACATCGTCTGGCTGTGACGCGGACGACGCAGCCGGAAGCGCCGGCGACAGAACCGGCGGCTCTGGCGCCTGCTGCGAAGGCGAAAGCGCATCAGGCCGAAATGTGGGGTTGATAAAGGTCAGTAAACGTAGGTATGACCATCAGGGAAACCACCAAAAGGATCCCACGAAAACATCTTTCCCACTAAACGGAAAAAGTTACCCATGGTCATTTGGGGGCAGGAATCTTCCTTGATCAGCGCCCATGTATGTGTGTGTGTGTGTGTGTGTGTGTGTGTGGGTGTGGGTGTGAATTGATAGTGTGGGTGTGGGTGTGGATGTGGGTGTGGGTGTGGGTGTGGGTGTGGGTGTGCGTGTGCGTGTGCGTGTGCGTATGCGTGTGCGTGTGCGTGTGCGTGTGCACATGTGCGTGTGCGTGTGCGTGTGCGTGTGCGTGTGCGTGTGCGTGTGCGTGCGCGTGCGCGTGCGCGTCACGCGTGCGCGTGCGCGTGCGCGTGCGCGTGCGCGTGCGCGTGCGCGTGCGCGTGCGCGTGCGCGTGCGCGTGCGCGTGCGCGTGCGCGTGCGCGTGCGCGTGCGCGTGCGCGTGCGCGTGCGCATGCGCATCGCGGCGATGCGCGTGCGCGTGCAGCGTGCGCGATAGCGTGCCGCGTGCACATGCGCGTGGTCTGTCTGCGTGCGCGTACGCGTGAACGCGTGCGCGTGCGCGTGCGCGTGCGCGTGCGCGTGCGCGTGCGCGTGCGCGTGCGCGTGCGCGTGCGCGTGGGCGTGGGCGTGGGCGTGGGCGTGTGCGTGGGCGTGTGCGTGTGCGTGTGCGTGTGCGTGTGCGGTGTGGGGGTGTGGGGGTGTGGGGGTGTGGGGGTGTGGGGGTGTGGGGGTGTGGGGGTGTGGGGGTGTGGGGGTGTGGGGGTGTGGGGGTGTGGGGGTGTGGGGGTGTGGGGGTGTGGGGGTGTGGGGGTGTGGGGGTGTGGGGGTGTGGGGGTGTGGGGGTGTGGGGGTGTGGGGGTGTGGGTGTGTGGGGGTGTGTGGGTGTGTGTGTGTGTGCGTGGGTGTCTTTCTTGAAAGCTGCCCACGTGTTTAGGGTTCGTTCAAAGCCCGCTATGGGTTTATCTCAAACTAGGCCCCCCCTAATGTTGTGTAGTTATTTTTCCGAGCAAGTGTCTTTTGTTCAGGACCCCCCCCACGAAGAAAAAAAAGAGCTGGTGTTCCTTGTGCTTCCCTTTTGACCAACCCACAAAATCTCACAAGGGATCGGAGAATGTCTGACTTTTTCCAGACCTCCTACACTCACAATGCAAGGAAACAATAAAACCCTGCAATCTACTCTGATTGCCATGGTTTGTGGTTGTTCATGTTGCATTCAGGAATCATGTTGACCCCTGATTTATTCCCCCCCCCCAGTTATTAATCAAGGCATTCACCTGGAGCTTGCTGTACGCAGCTGCTTGTGACATCTGGTGTTTTCGTCTCACTGGGGTCCAGTAAACGGCCTCAAGGACTGCGAAACCCATGAACTGTTGGTTCTAAGATGGTTCTTTCCAACCCTTGGTAGCCTAGCACAAACTGAACAGAGCCATCAAAACACTAAGACCCGAAAAGCAAAACCTGTGAACAACAGTGAAGGGGTGGCATAGGCTTACATAGGCCTCACACAAATCCTACCACATCGCACCTAGCATGGCCATTTCCTTCAGGGCTTTCGGGCATCGGGCGCTCACAAACTCCCTCGCCCCCCTACGACACCGCCCTGCGACACCGCGGGTGTCTCTTGAAATTGGAATGAAGAGAAATTCAACCTAGAAATCTGTTTGTGGATTAGAACCCTAGAATTGAGATTCTTGGCGGGTTCTTGCAAGTCCCGCTAGAGAAAAAGTTGAAACCTGCCTGCCCACGCCACCCACCCAGCCACCCACCCACTTCCAGCCCACTTGGAGACCCCACTTCACGACCCCAGGTGTGCTGGGTGAGGCTCGGGCGGCCATGTTTTCAGAAGTACCGAGGGGCGGAAGCGGCGGAAGCTCCGGTCTCCTCCCCGCTCTGCACACAGGACATGGCCCCCAGGCCGCCGATGAAGTCGGGGTGGTCCACGTTGATGAACTCCCGCTCGATGCGGATCAGGTTGGACACCATGTTGGTGGCCGGCCTGGGAGAAGGGCTGACAAAACGATATGGTTCGAAGTTCCAACCCAGAAAAAAAACCATAAACATCACCCCACAAACTGGCCCAAAGGTCATGTTTAGAACCAAAAGGGCTTCCAACTATGTGGCTGTGGGTCAAGACCCTGTACCCCTTGTGAACATCAAAGTAGCTGGCAAATGGATGTTCATCCACCTAAAATGGAGCCATAGGTTTTGACCCACAGCTATATGTCCAACCCAGAAAAACTCATAAACATCACCCCACAAACTTGCCCAAAAGGTAATGTTTAAAACCAAAAGGGGAAACCTAACTGGGGGACCCTGAGAAACCAGTTGATCAAGCTTGATTATAAAGAGCGACACATCCCCGTTCACTCCGCCAGATTGATTTAGGTCGACGGTCCCCAGAAACAAAAACCCTTGCCGGCACAAAAACAAAGGCAAACCTCAACACCGAAACAGAAGTTTGTGACCATAGGCAAAAGCACATTATTGCATGTTGCTGAAGTTGGTTGCAGCCTTACCAAGTTGCCTGCCTCCTTCAGCGGCGGATTTGGGAGTGATTCTCTTCTGCCTTGAGAGAAACTCACAAACCTCATGCTGCTTGAAGGACGGGGCCGATTGTTCAAAAGCGCTCTGACTTTTTTTAGCAACCCTCCCATGTGAGGTCCGTAACTGCAGGAGGCTGCAGTTAAATAGGATGTAGTGCACTGACGAATTACTAGAAGCGGCCTATAAGAATTCGGGGATCCTTGGGCTGTCCTCAGATTTTCTGGTGAACTTCTCAAAGTGACCCTTAAAAAAACCTGAAAAACCCCCACGGCGAGCAACCAAAAGCCTGAGCTGGTGCTACTCCCAGCTCCTAAGTTGTGTGCAAAAAACGCCCCTGGAAAGCGAGCTTTGTATCCAGGAACCCCCGAAAGTGGCAACTCCCTTTGGTTTTTTTTTAGCTTTGAAAGACAACCCGAAAAGGCCTTGGGTTAAACCCAATACCAGTGGCCTGCCTTCTGTTGAGGCTGCCCCCCTTTTTGGGGGAAACCAAAAGGAAAAAACCACCCTCTCTCTTTTTTTGGGGGGGAAGGGGCCTGCGCAACCTGGAAACAAGTGGCTGATAGCAGCGCTTGATCACGCCGTTGGCAACCTCGGTAGAAGGGAGGTAGCCCTTTGGGGCTGATGCAGAGTGCCTTTGCATGGGCTTTCTTTTTGAGGGGACCCCCCGTAAGCTGTGGGTTTCCCTTTGGTGTTCGTTTGAACCCACCCAAAAAGGGGTACCCTCGAAGAAAGACACACCGGCATCAGGTTGGCGTGTGAGCAAAAGACTGCGCTTCTTGGCGCCCACTAAATTAAGCATGGACAGAGCCATCTAAAAACCCGAGGCACATTGCCAAGAACCGTGAAGAAACCTGGTATACAAACAGGCCTAAGGCCTACCCACATCCATGCACAGAAATGAACGAGCGGCACCCGTTTATGATTGGGACTGTCCCCAACTATCCTCCGATTGCCCGAGTTTTTTACTCTGGCTCTGATGACACCGAAAAGGATCATGGAAAATCCTGCTCAGCAGAAAATGAAGCAGCATGGCAAAAATGCTTCAACAACGGTTGGAATTCGGCATTTCCTGGAAGGTAAGTCAGATTCCAGCTTCTAAGGGGACGCCAGCCAGCTTAGCTTTGTGGTCAACCATCGACTGCCATGCAACGGAAACGTTGCAAGGGGCTGCAGAGCTTCCATTCAAGCTCTGCCGGACCTACTTACACTCGCCATTCCCGTGTACCATCCTCTATGGCAGGTGTAGATTTAGCCTCAATTATAGAAATTCTGGGCATCTGGCGCCCAGTTTATCTACCCCACCCCTTCTATTTCAATCGAAAAGGAACCTCATCGACTAACAAATGTTGCAATTAACCCTTTTCATTGGTACTTGAGGAGAACCCGCTCCAAAAAGTTGAACAAAGTCAATACACACACATTTTGCCACCAACAATTGGTTGGTGTCATAGAAAGTGGCCCTTAAAAGCATGTTCCCACAACCATGGTCTGGCTGCTGGAGCGCGCTTGCCCGTAATTAGGCTGCTCACACATGCTTTTGCTGGATGCTAAGCTTGATGATTCATGCCGTTTGTTCTCGCCCTTTCCCGGTTAGCATATGGCTGTGGCTCAAAAAACCGGTACCAACATGGAACCTTGGTAAGTGGACACATGGACCAAAACCCGCGTAACCCCTCCAGTTTAATTTTGAGCCACAGCCATATCTTCTGATCGGCAGCTTCAGCTGCTTTTGCCTGTGTCCATTGCGTCAATCACCGTCTACTTTGCTGATGCACTGATTGCCCCTATCGATAAAATCGCTCGATAGAGAGCTCAACGAGCAGCTCATGTGCGAGGCCATGGCAAATCGGAATCATTTCTGATAAGTCTTGGTACATTCAAATCGCTTGGGGAAGCGATGAAGAAAGGATGAAAGGAAGCCTTCTCGCTGAAGCAGTTTGCTGCTGCAGTGCGGCTCCCTAGGCCTTTTGCTTCTCAAATGACCCGCCAAGAATCCCCTTTGCAGGGTTGCCGACCGGAGACTTTCGCCCCTTTGCAGCTAAGCGGACTCAACATAGGATGTGGAACTCCCATGGATCGTGTCCTCCCTCCCACCAGACATGGGTTTCTGCACAGACCCCTGTAGAAAGACTGCAATCCCCTTGGAAAGCGCCTTTTTGCACTAACCCATGTTGGTGGGAGGGTAATTCTTCTTCCAAAAACTGGTCTTTCCCTCTAATTCCCCGCAACTGTCCCTTTCAACCACCCTTTCGCCCAAAACAAAAAGAAACAAACCCACCCGGCCATATCGGTACCTGTCTCCAAAAGGGGCGCCACCTCCAAAACAGGGACAAGCCAAACAAACGCCCCCTGGATCCGACCTTCCCGCAAACATTCCTCAACAAACAGGGCAAAACAACAAAAAAAAAACAAGCATCCCGCCATTTGCCCCTTCTTCCCCTTGAAAAGAAATCGGCTTCCATTCTCCCCCTTTCCCCCGACTCGTCCGTTCTCCGCTGCTCTCCGCGCAAAACGCGCCTCCAGCATCTTCTCCCGGAGCCCCGGGAAGCGCTGCAGCTCCCAACACTCCGCCTGCGACGCCAGGTGCTTCAGCTCTTCAAAGACCAAAGTCACGCACTCCTCGATCGGCTCGGGGCGGTTCGCGCGACTAGCACGCAGGTTCTCGAAAAGCGAAAAGCAGGTCGGCGGGCCGAAAAGCGAAAAGGACGAATCGGGCGATTTATATCGCTTGGCTTCCTCTGGGGCAGTATCGCCTAGATAAGCCTAGATAAGCCTAGCCCAACGCCGCCGTTGCCAAATTGTTCGCCCGGCTGCTGGGGGAGGATGGCTCGAAGGTTCCAGCGAGGCGACCGCAACCCACTTCGCGACTTTCGAAAGTGAGATGAACAACAAACAACGGGGAAAAAGAGGCCGGGAGGGATCTGGAGGAAACAAAAACAGACGCAAAAGTGAATGGTTTTCTATGTGACTAGTGGAGGCTCCAAAAAGGGAAATGGTTCGGAAACCCCGATTTATCTTGCGAAAGTGTATTGATTCGGGTCTACCTACGATTTCATGACTCAAAGTGAATTGGGAAAAACAGA
Organism: Effrenium voratum; assembly: GCA_963377175.1. Taxonomy (NCBI): domain Eukaryota; class Dinophyceae; order Suessiales; family Symbiodiniaceae; genus Effrenium; species Effrenium voratum. Next base: position 156,237 of record CAUJNA010001413.1, on the reverse strand, counting down.
TGTGAAGCTCTTGATACTGTGGTAGGTGGGTTTAAAGTTGAAAGGGGAACTCGTTGGAAATTGGCCAAGCTGATGTTGAGACTTGCAAATGAAACAAAGGGAACCACTTAGGTTGTAGCCAGGGATACAAGTGTGAGGGTGTGGTTGACTTGCAACTCTTGTTATAACCTACTTGACAATTTGAGGAGCCATTGCTTTCCGCTTGCAATGGCAAAAGGCCAACTTCCAGGTAGAAAAAAACAGGCCTAAATGGGAATTTGTCCCCCCTGACATAGGACTTTTGGCGATGGGTTGCGTGCGATTTTTTTAGGGTACCCCTTTTGGGGTAGTGTAAAGCGACACCACAAGGAACACCACCATTTTGCGGGGTCCGCCTAGTTTGACTCAAGTCCATTTGGCGCTGAAACCACTGCTCAAACAGCCACATGGCACGCTTCTCTTTAAAGGGGCGCGGAAGCGCGGAAGCGCCCTCCTGGCTACCGGGCCTTCCGGGAGGTGCGGATCGGCTTCCCTAAACCCAAGGGCCTAGGGCCCCACATGGAGCCACAGGTTCCGAAATAGATCGGAATGAACTGGGGCATGCGCAAGCCCTCGGAGGGCTAGTTATGGGGGAAATGTGGCTGGCTCGGAAGGGCAAGGGGCTATGGTCGTCCGAAGATGGCCATTTCATGAAGGGCTTCCTTTTGAATGCCGCGGTGTTTGGGAAAGCCATGGTGGAAAATAATGATTCAACAAGGATTACATAGGCCGTGTTCGGGATCACAGACACGCGCACCATTCCCCTATCTCAATTCGGTTTTCCAAAAGATCCCCCTCACCACCAAACTCCCCTTTTCCATCCCCAGGCCTCCCACGCCCCCAGACTCCCCACCTCCAGCCCCACCTCCCAACGCCCCACGCCCCCAACGCCCCACCTCCCAACGCCCCCCTCCCGCCCCACGCCCCCGACGCGAGACGCCCCACGCCCGCCCCAGGCCCGGGGCGCCAGCGCGGGGTGCTCCAACTTCTGGATTTGTCGCTTCACCATCCGCTCGAAGGCCACCTCCGGCACGAAGAGCTGCGGCTTCGGACCCGCCGCGTTCCTCGAACCGAGAAAAACGAGAGCCGAAGGCGCGCGGTTCAGCGAGGCCTTTGGCGGGAGCTTGGCTTTGAAAAAAAAGGACGGGGATGCCACCCGCCCCTTCAGTGCTTAGAAAGACTGTATTTGAAGGAAGACAATTTGCCAGGAGGAGGGTTTGTTTAATGTTGGTACCCATTTATTTGTTGGTCGTCTTAAAAGAAAACAAATGGAAAACCAAAGTCATTTTGGGGGGATCTTCTGACAACAAAGGACACTCCCGTACGGCAAGTGAAGCTCTGGGATAAAAGGCATGTGTGTGTGTGTGTGTCTGGTTTCCTTTGCTGTCGTTTGTCTTGTACCTTTTCCCAGAGATTCGCTGCTCAGATTTTGCAGCGATTGTTGCGATTGGGCGTTGGCATGATGATATAGATCACGATATGCCAAAACTATCTATCTATCTATCTATCTATCTATCTAACTATCCATCCATCCATCCATCCATCCATCCATCCATCCATCCATCCATCCATCCATCCATCTATCTATCTGAGCTGTCTAATCTATCAATTCTATCTCTTCTATTATATTCTATGTGATCTATGTGATCTATTTAATATATCTAATATGTCTAATCTATCTAATCAACTCAATCTATCAAATCTATCTAATCCATCTGCTTTCTCTAAACTATCTAATCTATCTAATCTATCTAATCAACTCAATCTATCAAATCTATCTAATCCATATGCTTGATCTAAACTATCTAATCTATCTAATCTATCTAATCAACTCAATCTATCAAATCTATCTAATCCATCTGCTTGATCTAAACTATCTAATCTATCTAGTCTATCTAGTCGATCTAATCCATTTAATCTATCTAATCTATCTAATCTATCTATCTATCTATCTATCTATCTATCTATCTATCTATCTATCTATCTATCTATCTATCTATCTATCTATCTATCTATAGATTTCTCGATCTATCTATATCTATCTAATCGATCTATCTATCTATCTATCCATTCCATCCATCCATCCATCCATCCATCCATCCATCCATCCATCCATCCATCCATCCATCCATCCATCGATCGATCGATCGATCGATCGATCGATCTATATATTTATCTACCTATATCTATCTAATCCATCCATCCATCCGTCCGTCCGTCCGTCTGTCTGTCTGTCTATCTATCTATCGATCGATCTATCTATCTATCGATCGCTCTATCTGTCTATCTGTAAATATATAAATATGCATATGCATAAATGCGTGTGGTATGGTTTGTCGTCGGTTGCCTTGGCACTTGCCATCCCCCTCCCCCCTCACCCGGACAGAGCGGATGCTCAACCTAGGCCTTCCTTTGCCAGGTACCTCGATTTTCGGCATCCAAACTGGCAGGGGATCTGTGCCACGAAATCTGCGCTGGCAGTTGGGAAGACAATGGCCCCAATACTGGTCGTTCTGGTTGAGGGAACCAGCAGAAAGGCAACTGCCAGTTGGGATGGACGCCCCGATGGTTGAGAAGACAATCCCTGCGCATGGATTTCGTCCAACCACCCAAGCCCATTTTGTTGAAAATCCCGGGAACGCCGCTGAGCTATTGCCTTCTCCCCCCCCCCCAAACCCCAACCCCCGAACCCCCTGACCCGAGCCCCTCGAAACCCAAAAGCCCAACACCTCCAAGCCTCCAACGCCCCCAAGCCTGGCCTCAACCCCCTAACAACCCCCCCCCCGTCCAAACACTAACCTCACAAAACCACACCCAAAAAAAAACAACCTCAACCCCCCCAAAATAACCACAACACCCTTCCAACGCCACCAAACCACGAAAAAAAACGCCCTCCCCTCCCCAAAAAAAAACTCTCTCCCCCCTCCCTCCCCCCATCCCGTCCCCCCGCGCCTCATGTCCACGCGGATGTCCATGTCGGACAAGCCGCTGAAGGCGTCGAATTCCAGCACCGCCTGCTGGAAGCTCCGGTGGAAGATGTGGTGGATCCGCGCCCCGCCCACCAGCTTCCTCGAGGCTGGTTGGTTTATTTCGGTTTCTGGGCTGCCCGTGTTCGGATCCCTCGATGGCATGCGTTTCTGGGCCCGTGTTCGGATCCTTAGATACCCCGCCAAAAGTTCTTCACTGTTAGTGGGTTAAATGGAAACTACCACACAGCTTCCTCGAGGCGCACTTTTTCTCTTTCGTTCGGTTTCTGCCCGTTTTCGCTTTGATCAGATCCCGGCGAAAAGTGTTTGACTCACTTTTTAGTGGGTGAAATTCGGAGACTACCACTAAACGCTAAAAGGCTAAAGTGACTCACTTGTAGTGGGTGAAATTCGGAACCTACCACTAACACTAAAAGGCGAAAAAGCTCAGGAACCGGATGGCTGGAAGCCACCAAGGTTTCTTTCGCTCATTCGCTCGCGCGGATCGAGAACGCAGAGAACGCGACCGAAAAGAGCGCCGCGAGGCGAAAAAAAATGTCCGGAGGCCCAATGCCCAGCTGGCGGTGCGGATGGGCGAACAAGCAGGCGGGCGGTTTGGTCAATCCAAGATGACTTGAATTGGCCTCACCCCGCAAGTACCTTCCACGGGGGGAACAAAACAACGCCCTGAGTTTGACAACCAACACTTCAGCCAAATGATAGGCGCTGGCTGCAGAAGACTGCGGACTGTGTCAGCGTCGTCAGCTGCATCTCTAGTTGCGCCTGCCTTTGGATCTAGCACCCTCAAGGGAATACCAGGAAGAAGGAAGGAGAAGCAGAACCAAAACAAGAACCAACCACATCAGACACATTAACCAAAACGATACAGCGATACAAATGACAATTGTGGAAAGTGCGGAAGAAAAAAAAACACTGGCAAAACAACGCTACTAGACAGATCGCAAACAAACACAACAGGAGAAACAGAAGAGGAGCCGAAGAGCCACCAAAAGAAGACAGGCAAGGAGCAACAAAATGTGCGCATAAGCATAAGAACGCACAGGGGAAGCAGACAACTGAGGGATAGCACCAACAAGCGCGCACAGCCTAAGACTAAGCAAACGGAGAAGATCAGATGAAATGCATCGCAGAACACTGATCGGAAAACGCATCAACAAAGCAAGAAACACGAGCCAGACCAACCACAACCCGCCAAACCACACCAAGCCACGTCAACCCACACCTACCCACACCAGACCACCCAAACCACCCAAACCACCCAAACTACGGGCAACCCCGAAGTCCCGAAGCCGAGAGAGCCCCCTTCGGCCGAGCTTCGTGGAAGTGTCCCTCTCCTTGCCCCGGCCCTCCAGGAGATCGCAGAAGTTCCGGACCTCACGTCCAATGCCGAGCTCGTCGGCTTCTTTCGGGGAGGCTTGCTGAGGGTTTTAGGCTGCTCGGCGGTTGATCTCTGGGCTTGTTTGAAAGTGGGAGGGCACCCAACACGGCTTCTCCCTAAAGGAACCATAGACAAGCAATCGTGTCAGTGGCGAGCCATATGGGTGTGCCAGAATGTTGCTGGAGATGGCACCTTCTTCTTGTTTGCGCGTTTTGCAAGGACACCAAATGGGACAAGCATCATTTTGTGGCGGGGAGGGGGGGCCCTCGCAAACGTGGGTGGATCGTTCAACACCTGAAGGGTGCCCCGAGTCCATCTTCACGTGAACCAAAAAGGTACCCTCCGCCCATGGCACTGGACTGAGGAATCGGAAGACGGCCATGGTTTCAGGTGGGAAACACAAGCTCACAAGCTCCCGGCCTGGAAATGTCCGTAAAATACCTGGCAAAATCCAAACCTGGTATTGGTGTACCCAAAACCATGTAAAGAAAAGGGTAACAAAAAGGCCGAGTGTGCCAACTCAGAGTCACCATCCGACCTTGAGGCGGAAGGGTTCTGGATTGTAGCAAACGCGGCCTGGACATGTGGAAAATACCTGGCATCACATTCAAAACCTGACATTAAAGCGGTGTGCCCAAAACCATGTAAAGAAAGAAAAGGGCAGTCGCGCCAATCTATCCCTTAACCTTCTGCCCTGGTGATTGTGGCTCAACAGGTAACCCCAGCGCATCCGTGGCCCCCGCGTATCCGGAAATGAGGTGCAGCAGGTAGGGACCCTCGCCCATGCGCTCCAGGCTTTCGTCGCCCAGGCCTCCAGGAAAAACAAACAGCAAAGCCATGACAGGAAGTGTGAGGGAAAAGGAGCAGAGTTCTTTCAAGATGCAGAACTGCCAATGGGCCAACTGTTGTCTTGTGGTTTGCTTGTGTCTCCAAAGAAAAAAAAGAAGGGCAACCCTGCCAAGCAATTAAGAAAACAAGCCAGCCAAGGGAAACACACACACACACACACCGGTTGGGTCCATGAAAGTGGGTCAAAGGCATTCACCCTAAACCTCTCACCCTAAACCCAGCCCCACAACCCCCTCCCCGCCCGAATTCCACTTTGGGGCCCCAACTCTCCAACTCCTCCCTGCAGGCGTCCGCGAGTTGCTGCATGTCGCTGCGCAAGCCTCAGAATCGAAGGCGTTTTGTCCGCCGAAAGCTGTGGGATGTCGTGCCCCAATGGCTCGGGTCGAGTGAGAAACCCAAACCGCCAGCTTCGGGTCAACATCGGGTCCGTGAAAAATCGAGTAGGCCCGAGCAAGGGCGACTTTCCCCATTCTTTCCCGGGATCATTCTTTCCAGCAAACCAAACACCTGGGGAAAACAGCGGGATTGGAAAGAATCGGGGGGGGGACAACCCCGGGAAGGTGTCCTTTCATGGATACTCAAAACGGGGGAACCTCACATCCCCACACAAAGCATCACATCGGAGCAGCGATGCGATCGCAAGTCGGGAAGTTTGGAAGGGCAAACAGCCACCAGTACCATCCCCAATGACTTTCGGACCAGAAAGGGGACCTGCTTGTGCTGCTTGATGTTCACGGGCGACCCACCCCAGACAAAGCATCAACAGAGAGTGACACTGCACAACTGGGCGACAAGTAGACTCCGGCTCTTGCCACACGCCACCAACTAGAAAGCGTCCAATCTAAAATACCAAACCCATCCAAAACAGAGAGCGCCGTTGAAGACAGCTCAGTCAGAATCAAAGCCTGATATATGAAGGGGGTATCGCCCAAACCCGTGGTGAAGAATCAAACGGAACTTGCTGCGCATGTTTTACGGCAAGGGGGCTGGGCCTCAATCACACTTGACTTCCTCTCCCACCCATAGGGAACCCAAAGGGTCTCTTTTAAAGGGACGGGGTCTTCCAGGAACCCCGGTCATGTTTCATGTTTGTTCCGGCAGCAACTTCCCCCAATTTTGGAAAGAATCCTCCTGTCACTCAAAACCAGGGAAAAACAGCGGGGTTTTAGAAAAGCACGATGGTTGAAACGAATGGAAAAGGAATCACCCCCGAGATCAGAAAATTGCAAACCCTTGCCATGGTTGCAAGTTTTCCGAATGGGAGATATAACCAGGGTTTCTAACCAGTTGGCCAAGTCGCCTGCTAACTAGGCTGTTCGAAGTCGAGGCTTGGCCAATTCGAATCCATCCGACCACATCACCCCCTAAAAGCAACCCAGGTTCGGGGTGTGTGGCTTGCCTAACAGCCCAGACTCACCGCTTGCCTTCTGTTTACCGCTTTAAAACGGCAACCCAACCCAAAAAGTGACTACTAAAGTGTCCGAAAGATTCGGAAACTCAGGGAGTGAGACGCTAAGAACACCAGACTCACTCCCTGGAAAAATGAGTGAGGAGAACATATGTCCAGCAGCGGAGAAACAAAAAACTTTTGAGACCAACCAGGGAAAAGAACAGACATTCATTTCAGCAAGCGGAAGAAATCCCTCAACGACCAAGTCCCCCAGTGTCGCTCGCTCCGCTCGCTCCCTCCAATCCCGTCTGCCGGGGCACTGGGGAGGGCCGCTTTGATGTGCTCCAGCAGCAGCAGATTCAGCCGCTGGGCCAAATTCGGGATGCCGCACTGCGCCTCGCGAACGGGTGAGTTAGTGGTAAATGAGTGGTAAATTAGCCAAACCTTAGAGTAAATTAGTGGTAAATAAGCTCTAAATGAGGCGCCCGTTTTCGGATCCTCCTCGAAAAGTGAATAACTTGTGGGCACACTTCGGAAAACCAAAAAACAACACTAAAAAGCTAAAAAGCTAAGGGGGTGGCTGGGAGCCACCAAGTTAAGAAGAGCCCAGACTTTCTGCATCTCGCTAGAAAGAAAACCCGGAGAAACTGCCTGGACTCCTAAAGCTGCCTCTGGAAAAGTTCGAAGAAGGAAAGAACAGAGAAACAGTCTGGATCCACATCAATCTGGATTTGAAAAGAATGATCAGCCTTCTCTGGATGACCAGCGGTGGCTTGTAAGCTGCACAAGGACATGTTCTGCTCATGCCCCCGAATCCAGACCCCAGACAACCGGGGTAACTCTTCCAAAGGTCTTGTTCCTCACTTGCCCGCCTTGGACCTGGACATGAAAGGTGATCACCTGTTGGGGCCAAGACTAGAAATGGGAACCCAAACTGGCCCAAACTGGGACAAGTGGGAAAAAACCCTGAACATGAACCTTTTGGGGCCCTTTTGGGCCACGAACCCAAACTGGGAAGACCAAAAAAAACATTTCAGGTTCATTTGCTTTGACACCTGCGATCTCCTGTGCGGGCCAAGGCTCAAAACATCACCCGGGAACCGACGCACTTCACCCCTTGGATCGGGACCAAAAAGTTGGTCCGGTGTTTGTGGGAAGAGGGTGCACTTTGAAATCCGAACCGGAGAGAAACAAAAAAGACAAGACATGTACCATGTGTATGCCCATGTGTCTATATATTATGTATATATATATATGTATGTGTGTATATATATATATATGCATATGTGGGTGTCTCTTTTCGAGGGGACCCCTTTTGCGGTCGTCTCGAAGGGACACCAGAAGGAAAACGTCTCTTTCCCTTGGGGAGGGGTCCCCTAAAAACGACGCAGACCCACATCTACCACTGCTCAAAGCTCGGCAAAGTTGGCCAATCACGGCGAAGGAGTCTCACAAGTTGCCGGGTGAAAATCTTCAATCCAGGTCGGTGTGTGTGTGTGTGTTGCTGGAGAAATTGTGGTAATTTCAACAGGGCACTTGGTGGACATGGGGATTCATGTCCATGCTTCCGCCCTGAAACTCGCAGCCTGACTGATAGCGGAGATTCCGGAGATGAAACCAGAAAACAAATAACAGATTCCTAAGTCTGATTCCTCAGCCTGTATGATTGCAGCCGCTTTACGAGCGAGTGACACGATACAGGAAAACCATAGGCAGGCAAAAGCTTTCAAGGCAAATCCAACACCTTACCGAAGCCCGCGATTCCGATGCTTCACCCGCGATTCCACGCCAAATGCAAGACGTGCTGTGGTCCGGAACCACTTGAGGCGTCCACGGAACTGAAGGATTCGAGTCGCGCTTTCGATAGGGCTCTAGAGGGAACAACCAGAACTCATGAACCGTCCCAAAATTGGCTAGGAGCCTAAGGAACCTTCAGCCGGGTCCTTCACCCATATCGGCCACACTCTGCAGATCGGCCTGCAGCGGTTGTAGCCGCACGTGCCGCGCAAAGAAGTCGTGCTCGCTTTTCAGCGCCTCCTCGAAAGTTTTGCCTCGCGAAAGCGGCGGGAGATCCACCCCACGAGTTGAGTCTAAGGCAATATGGCAAGCATGAGGAATTGCAGGGCTTCCGTCCTACTGCAATATCCGCCGACATTGCTCGGCGTGTCGGATACTTACTAGAGGATAGAGGATAACCCCCCCCCCTAACCCCCCCCCCCGCCCGACGTCTATTACGTAGGTGGGGGGTCCCCCACGTACCGCGCGGCAATTTGATGACGTTCCACTAAACGTAGTCTTCGGGGAGCCGGTGTCGCAAAACAGGGGTCCCAGGCTCGATTCCCCCTGCCGGCTTTTTTGCTGGCTTGGGCTTCCTGCATCCTTTTGCCGAAAATCTGGAAAAACTCAATGTTTTTGGACGTCCTCTTTGCGAAAACGCTGGAAAAACCGTGTTTTTTTGCGGGAAATACATACATACATGCATGAATGCATGCATACATACATACATGCATGCATACATACATGCATACATGCATACATGCATACATACATACATACATACATACATACATACATACATACATTACATACATACATACATACATACATACATACATACATACATACATACATACATACATACATACATACATACATACATACATACATACATACACATACATACATACATACATACATACATACATACATACATACATACATACACATACATACATACATACATACATACATACATACATACATACATACATACATACATACATACATACATACATACATACATACATACATACATACATACATACATACATACATACATACATACATACATACATACATACATACATACATACATACATACATACATACATACATACATACATACATACATACATACATACATACATACATACATACATACATACATACATACATACATACATACATACATACATACATACATTACATACATTACATACATTACATTACATTACATACATTACATTACATTACATTACATTACATACATTACATTACATTACATACATTACATACATACATTACATTACATTACATTACATACATTACATTACATTACATACATACATACATATACACATACATACATACATACATACATACATACATACATACATACATACATACATACATACATACATACATACATACATACATACATACATACATACATACATACATACATACATACATTACATACATACATACATACATACATACATACATACATACATACATACATACATACATACATACACATACATACATACATACATACATACATACATACATACATACATACATACATACATACATACATACATACATACATACATACATACATACATACATACATACATACATACATACATACATACATACATACATACATACATACATACATACATACATACATACATACATACATACATACATACATACATACATACATACATACATACATACATACATACATACATACATACATACATACATACATACATACATACATACATACATACATACATACATACATACATACATACATACATACATACATACATACATACATACATACATACATACATACATACATACATACATACATACATACATACATACATACATACATACATACATACATACATACATACATACATACATACATACATACATACATACATACATACATACATACATACACACATACATACATACATACATACATACATACATACATACATACATACATACATACATTATACATACATACATACATTACATACATACATACATACATACATACATACATACATACATACATACATACATACATACATACATACATACATACATACATACATACATACATACATACATACATACATACATACATACATACATACATACATACATACATACATACATACATACATACATACATACATACATACATACATACATTACATTCATACATACATACATACATACATACATACATTACATACATACATACATACATTATGTACATGCATACATTATGTACATACATACATACATACATACATACATACATACATACATACATACATACATACATACATACATACATACATACATACATACATACATACATACATACATACATACATACATACATACATACATACATACATACATACATACATACATACATACATACATTACATTACATTACATTACATTACATTACATTACATTACATTACATTACATTACATTACATTACATTACATACATTACATTACATTACATTACATTACATTACATTACATTACATTACATTACATTACATTACATTACATTACATTACATTACATTACATTACATTACATTACATTACATTACATTACATTACATTACATTACATTACATTACATTACATTACATTACATACATACATACATACTTACTTACGTACTTACTTACTTACTTACTTGCTTACATACATACATACATACATACATACATACATACATACATACATACATACATACATACATGCATGCATACATACATACTTATGTACATGCATGCATACATACGAGAGAGGGAGATTGGGGAGAGAGAGGCTTGGGGGGATGGGGAGGATGGGAGCCGAGAGAGGGAGAGAGGACGACAGAACACACAAGGGAGACAAGGAAGAGAGGAAGAAGGAGAAAAGGGAGAGGACAATGTCGGCGGACTGAGCCGGAGGCTCTAAAGTTCTGGGGAGTCAACCACAAAACATGCAAGTCCCCATACCAGATGTCTCTGGCATTCTATGCAAGAGGTCCTCCGTCTGGTTCCTAGGAGGCAAATCACGTCCGACCTGTCTCCTTCTCCTCCCCGGGGCGGAAGGGGGGTCTGGATTGTCGCAAAGGGGCCTGGAAGATTGTAGAACAACTGCATCCTCATGTGAGTCAAACTCAAAACCTTGTATTAAACTGCGGTGTACCCAAACTCATGTGGGTGGGAGGCATGGGACATGACTTGGGGGCGGGGTGTCAAACTAGGTGGCCTTTGTGGATTTCTCTTTCTTTGCGAAAATCCCCAAAGATTGGTTGACATTTAGTCTTCCTTGAAACAACCTTGAACTAGGTACTGTACTAGGTAGCATCAAAAACACGCCCTCGCAGCCTTATCCAGCACTAACAACAACATCAACAACCACCACAACCGCCAAAGGAAACTGACTTTAAATTTGACCTTGCTTTACAACCCCGCGTTTAAGTTGACTGAACCAATCGCCACTCGTGCAAGACAAACACGTAGCCTGCCAGCAAGCCACCCTCTCCCACCAGAGAGTGTTTGGCGCTGTCCCAAATGGTCCTTCATTCGGAATACCACAACAAAGGGGACCCTCAGAAAAAGACACTCCCACCTCAAGGGTGGTGCTGGTTCCCCGGCTAAGAAGAGCAAGAAAATAGGGTGCCAGCCCCCAGCTTAACCAAACTCCCTTTACCCCCAAAAAAGGCGGCGGAATCGAGCTCGGAAAAGCGTCATAAAATCCGCAGACGTGTTTGCCCAGATCTTTTGGGGGCCCTTTAACGGCATATTTGATCGACTCCCATGGATCTTTGCAGGATCTTTTCCATGGCAGATCCCTCGTTTTGGCGCCTCAGAAAATCGGATCCAAACCGATGGATCCGATCCAAACCATGGATCCGCATTTTTTTTCCCCAGATCTGTTGGACGCTTTCACGGAATAATTGATCCACTCCCATGGATCCATGGATCCAAACCGATCCAAACCGATCCATCCGATGGGGCCCCGCCTGCTTGGCTGTCCTGCTCGCTGCGGCACACCACTGCGGTGTAGCCCAGGCGCAAGGGGTAGGTCTCCCCCAGCAGCGCCTCCACCGCAGAGCCCTCCGCCAAGTCGAACCTCACGCGACCCGAAGCCGCAACCGGGTGACGAGTGGAGCCGCAACCGGGCGGCTTTTTTGTGGCGTTTAAGGGAGCCCAAAGGGAAAACAGACCAAGAAGCGTGGGGTCCAAGCTTCAAAAAGTGAACCAAATGGAAAATCAGCTTTTGGAAGCTTCTGGGAGTTGGGTCAAAAGATTACCTGCTGAGGATTTTTTGGTTTTGGGATGGCTGGGATTTGTCCTTGGAAAACCACTCGCTGTTGAGGATTCCCCTCGAGGTTCTGGGCGTGATGGAGATGCTTGTGCATCTCTCAACTACCGGGGTTCCTCCTTGGCATCACTTGATGGTTTGGCTTCCGGCTCCGAATGCCAGCCTGCCGGGAGCCTGCCATGTTCAGAACCGCGGACTTATGGGAAAATCCTTGTGATGTCTACTGGTGTGAGAAATCTTCCCAACTCAGACTGTCCATGAACGTGACATGCCAAAAGTTGCCCGCTCCAGATGGTGGTTTCAATGGATACCAGCCCAGACGTAATTTTGAGAACTCTCAAAATGTAACCACCTTTCAGAGACCCAGAACGATTTGGGCGTGTCTTTCTTTAGGGGGACCCCAAAAAACAGGCGGATGTGTGTTTGGTTTCCCCTTTAAAACCCAACAAACGTGTGCTCCCTCAAAAAAACATGAGGGCACCCGTTGTTTCGTGGTTGTAAAAGGGAAACCAAACTAAAACCACAAGAAAACCACAATCCTCTTTTTCTTTGGGGGGGGGTTCCCCCAAAAAAAAGAGCCACCCATGTCGAGGTGTCCTTCTGCCGGGTTCCCCAAGCGAAACGCGAAACGCGGGGCTTCCGAGGCGCTTGGTGAGGACCCCCAGCGTGCGCTCGCCCGCTGGGTCCACCTCCCTCGCCAAGGCCAGCGCGTCGGAGGTGGCCAGGTCCACGTTGGCGGCGGAGACCGCCAGGATGATGGTGCTCTTTGGGGCCTCAAACGACCGGAAAACGGGGGAGGGATGAAACAATTGCGGATGGTTCAACGAACAATTGGGCATGGCACAATTGGGGGATGAAACAATTGGTGCTCTTTGGGGCCTCACACCACCAGAAAATGGTGTGTGTGTGTGTGTGTGGATGTGTGGATGAAACGATTGGGCATGGCTCTTCGGGGCCTC